>SMSX01000169.1:0-51130 GCA_026573535.1 Eucalyptus polybractea
AGTAAAATTAAGAAGCTATAAATGGATCCACTGTAAAGCTGCCTATAGAGCAGGTGGTTGAGGTTGTCCTGGAACTTGCTATACGCAATATAGTTGCCACTCCCTAAGCACCACGTGTTAAGGTATGACCGTGCACTGAAAGGACTGCCTAGGATGAAGAGGATCAGGCATGGAATCCAGGAAGCCAATGGGAACTCTCCTTACGCAATATAGTTGCCACTCCCTAAGCACCACGTGTTAAGGTATGACCGTGCACTGAAAGGACTGCCTGGGATGAAGAGGATCAGGCATGGGATCCAGGAAGCCAATGGAACTCTCCTCGGTGCGTTGATGATTATTTTGATCTTTTAGTTTGTAAAGAACGCCGAGTACAATAAGAGTAATTCAAAGAAAGCCGTGGAATTTCAACTCAAGAGGAGATAGATAATAAGCTACTACTTTTTCTTTTTTCTTTTTTTTTGGGGGGGTGGGGCGGAGGTAAACAAATATCTTAAATATCAATTAAGTAGGTGTTGCTATGGTCCTGCGTTTGTTTTATTAGATCAAGAACGCGTTTTGCAGCAGCTTTCCCTGATGCCGGAGTCAGCAATGTGATGACCCAGTCCAATTTTCAAGTTTTGTAATAAAGAGAAACTACCCAATAGGCTTCTTTTTCCTAGAAGGGATGAGAATGAACGTTTCTGGCTTTTGCTTAACCTAACAAAAAAGCGCGTTTTTCTGGGAGACTTGACCACCAGACTTGGGATGGTTATAAGTCAACTTAAGAATTGAACCCCAAATACCTCATATCGTAAGTGTGTTCATCCTCGCTCAAGACCTGAGTTCAAATCACCACACTTACGCATTCTCTTAAGATGATTTAAGGACACAAAATTATAAGTCTCCCACAAATTATCCGATCACCTTCGCTCCTAAGGTGTTTTTGTTAGGAAAAAACAACAAAGAAGCTCCAATTAAACTCCGATGCAGGTTGACGAAGACAACGAGCTTCAAAAGATTGATCTGATAAGACTTCACAGCTCATCATGTTCTGGAAGCTCGGAGATGTTCTTTGTCTTCGAAAGTTTGTTGTCTTCGTTTATGTGTAAAGCTCTTAATGTCCTTTTCATATTTCCTCTAAACGTGTGTCCTATGTTGGAAATTTTTTTAGATACAATGAAAATAATAATAATGGTTGGAAATATATTTAAAAAGATTAGAAAATAAAGTCAATTGTCTGATAGGGGTATGTGTGCGAAATGGACCGCACAAATTGAGAACCGCTTGAACCGGGGGACTGAACCAAACCGAGCTGGCTGGTTGGGTCCGGTTCTTTGGAGTGTTGGTCTGATTGCTAATTCCTAAAAGTGAAACTGGTGTTTAGGCAATCCAGTTCCCATTTCCAAAGGGGAATTGGAGTGTACTGACTACATATACCCTTTTTGTAATTATTTCTTCAAAAATTTTAAAAAAATGTAAACTAAACACTTTCTTGTCCATTTATACCACAAGTTATGGCATAATAACTCTTCATTTATCGTCGCTTCTATCAATATCTATCACTTTTTCTCATTGCTCACTACCACTCTTTAGTGGGAAAAATAAAGTAGCCGGTTCCATTAGACTAGACCAAAACTGGATGTGGTCCTAGGATCGAGAACCAAATGGTCCGGTCCTTGATCCCCAAAATTGGGAATTGGTTCAATTCCCGGTTCCACCTTAAAACTAGACCGGACTAGGAATTGATCATTTTTGTCGTTTGAGACGTGCAAGCACTGTCCTTAAGGATAATTCTATTCCTTGGAGTACAAAACTTGTGTATAACCCAGCAATGAAAGAAAAAAAAGTACTTAACGAGATAGGAAAAAAGAAAGGCTATTCTAATTTTAATATAGTCATATCACCTTCCAATTACATTTTAAGTAAAAATTCATGGGTAAAGAAAAAGAAACCCGTTAAGAAATAGTTATAAATAAATTGGTAATTATTAAAGAAGATGGTTGTTGTATAGCCATTATAAAATCAATTCAGCATTAGAAAACTGTTAAAAAGCCATTATATGGCAATTATGAAACGTTATAGATTGATGGTGGATAAAAACAATTACAAATCGATGATGGTAGAAAACCACTACAAGAAATATCCAACATCTATGTTTTGAAATTGGCATAAGTTAATGAACTCCGACTAACAAAATTCAAGTTAATTAATTGGAGACTAAGGTTTAATTTTACGAATCGAGGCCCAATTTCATCATTAGTCCTCGATTCAATTTTAGCATACAAGTCATGCTATCTTTTCAATGTTAATTTGGATGTAATTTGCCATAATGAGCATGGGTAATTGAACTAATTAGTGTCCTATGATATCAATTAGATTCGATTTTGATCAATTTGCATTTTCAAGGTGGGTAATTGTGCGAATTAGTCTTTTTTTGCAATATTGAAGCAAAGATTTCTTTCGATTAGGTCCGTAGGACATAATTGAAAAACAAGGGGGGACTAAAAACTTTCAGATCTACTCTCTCTCTCTCTCTCTCTCTCTCTCTCTCTCTCTCTCTCTCTCTCTCTCGGCGCCGAGCTCCTTCACTATTGTTCATTGCCTCTTGCCGCCTCTTTCTAGTGGCCCCCCGGTGCATTGATCACCATCCTGGAGACCTCTTAGTGGTCACACGAATCATCAACGGTTCCCCTCACTAGACAACACTAGTCTGACGCCTTCTCTCCCTAGGCTTCAACACCAGCACGTAAGTCGGCGATCCTCCAGCATGATTTTGACTGCCGATCCAGCAGTCCGACGGCATCCTCCTTCGTCCGTGAGCTCATGACGTCTCTTGTTGGCCTCCTCCCGATCTCATGGTGACTGGTGATTGCCCGGAGCTTCCTCGATTGAGCTTCAAGTTGAAGAGTTGCAAGGTAATCCTCGAAACTTCGAATCCAATGAAGCAAGATCATGTTAGATGATCAGGGCTAGGATTCAAATCCTAGTCATTCTTTATGCTTAGAATGATAGGTTCAATGTGCTGAGTTGAATGATGAATGATGAATGATCAATGGATTGATTGTGCTTGAATGTGATTTCTAGAAATTCATATTTATCTAGAACTGACTTTCTGTTAGGGCAAGTTTGAGGTCTTAGACCTCGAAATCTGGATTTGATGTGTTCTAGAAATTTGATCTTTGTTCGATTACCTTCAATTTGACATATTATAGACTCCAAATGGATGTCGTTTGCTAGCTCAGACTTGCTTTGAAAGTGAATGTACTGATTTGGAAATCTGGTAAGAATATGTTGCATTGTTTGAGCAATAATTGTTGTTTGCCAATTTTTTTTTTTACAGAATTTTGTGTTGCAATTTTAAGTCGGTGCTTAATGAGAGTTGCTCAAAACATGCATCACTACAACATACAATTTTTCCAGAATTTTTGGAGGTTATTAGGATAGGTTGATCATCAATAAACTGTCATTGGTTATTTTAATACTAACCTCAGTGGAGGCGTCTTGAACAAAAGATCCTTTGATTCGGTCTTGCTAAAGTTTATGGACGCTAAAGAGGCCAATCAATTGATGAAGGAAATATGTGAAGAAGAGTGTGGTCCACACATGAATGGACATCTCTTAGCCCGAAAGATCATACGGCTAGGTTATTAGTTAGCCATGGAAGCTTACTACATTCAACACATGCGTTGTTATCACCAATGTCAAGTTTATGGAGAAAAGATCAATGCTCCTCCTAATGAATTACATCAAATGTCCAAGGCATAGCCTTTCTCAATATAGGCCATCGACATCATCGAACCAATTAATCTGAAAGCATCATATGGACACTGTTTCATATTGGTGGCTATCGACTATTTCACAAAGTTGATTGAAGCCAAGTCATATGCCCACATTACTGCAAAAAATGTGGCGGAATTTATCCATTGTGACATTATCGCTCAATACGGAGTTCCTGACACGGTTGTCACTAATAATGGATAAAACTTGAATAACAAAGAAGTGGATGGATTACTCGAAGGATTCTATATTTGTCACTTGAATTCATCTTCTTACTACCCACAAATGAATGGAACTGTGAAAGTGGCAAACAAGAATATCAAGAAGATTCTCTTCACAACTGTTGAGAATTACCATGATTGGCATGATCGGTTACCATACACACAGATGGCATACCAAACTTCTATTCCAACTTCGATTGGTTCAACACCGCTTTGATTGGTTGATGGAATAGAAGTAATTTTACTCATGGAAGTGAAAATTCCATCATTGAGTGGGACTTCCCCAATTACAACCCCTATCTAGATCGCGAGGAATGGACTAAGGATTAGTATGCTAGTAATGAGGATAGGCTATGAGTCAATCCTTGGGATTGCTCACGAGCTAATTAGCTAATTAGGGGCAAGGTGACTTAGGATCATGGTTGCAATAGACTGAAGCATTCGACCATGAAAGGACCATTCGACCATAACGATTGTTGTGGTGATCACGTGCTGTCATGAGTTGATTAATGGACGGGTATAGATTGATTTAGCTCCAGTATATACTAGTCATGGGTGACACCGCACGGTCAATGTACCATTCATGAACAATCTTAATTCGATTTCGAACGAACGTGAGTTCAAGGCAAGTTGATTGATCTTACTCGATTACATGACAACCAATGGTCATTCATGGATCGACCTAGCTCAAATAAAAGTCAAGCGTAAAACCCTGAATAGGCTCAAAGTTAGTTTGAGTTTGGCCGCGCGAGCTCCATCAATACCATCCAAATTCATGTAGGTCACGTTAAAACCATTTTTGATTGAAAGTTAGTCACAAATCTCAGTCCAGTTATGGGTATTGACTGTATATGTCATTAAAACATTCTTATCTAATTTAAATGATATTAGTGAGCCCGTTAGTGAAAACAGATTTTGTGAAATGTAATGAAAATTTTTACTTTTAACCTGAGTCCGGTTGACTTCAGACTTTGCAGAAGGATTTAGACTTTAATAGTTATTTCTAAGCACATAAATATATCGCAATAAGTAAAGTAAAGGAGTTTAGGGAAGAGAAAAATAGACACAAGGTTTATAGTGATTTGGCTTAGATCAAGCCTACGTCCATTCTCCCACGTTGACAACCTTTTGGTTGGTTTCCACTAAAAATCAAAAGAGAGTTTACAATCTTGTGATCTCGACTTCACAGTGAAGAGTCTGTATTGCTCTCACAAAGTCTTTCTCTCTTTGTAGTACAAATTTGAGCACGGTGTAGGGAATAACAAGTAAATGGTAAGCTTCAAAATTTAGAATTCTTCTTTCAGGCATTCTATCGAACAACTAGAGAGTCCTCCTTAAATACTCCATGCCTTCTCAACCGTTGGCACTTTCCAAATGAATTCTTCCAATCAACCCATTGGACAGAATCAATTAAGGAGATCTCGAGCCGTTTGAAGATTGCAATGAAAGCCCGTCAATCTTGTTCGCCCAGACAATCAAGATCTTTGTTTCCATAAGTAGATTCTTTCCAAATTAACTTGCTGTCCGAAAAGATTTGATGCATCTAAATTGATTCCAATAAAGATAATCAATCTCGTAGGTGATATTTCCATCCAAAATGCCATATATAATCTGTATGAACCGAACCCTTGAAGAAAGAAATATAATCCATCATTTGGATAAGTCTTCATTCTTCACTTGCGTTCAATCTGGAGTTTGTTAGAGTGAGCAAACTTCTGTTATAAGATATACTTTGTCACAAAGTCTGGTGATCTTCATAATAGACTTTAGAAAAGTTTTGTCAGCTTCAAAATAACATAGGAGTTTTCTCTAACAAGGACAACAACACAACCTCTGATTTAATGCTTGACTTGATATTTTCTCTTTCCTCAATCATCTTACTCTCTAATTTCTCTTCGTTCTCTCACCATTCTCTCATTTCTTTCCCTATCTCCCTCTTTGGCTGACCCCTCCCCCTCCTTCATCTCCTTCTTGCCTTCCTCTCTTTCTCTCCCTCTCTTGGCTCGTCCCTTGTCCGCCTGCTCGTTCGCTTGCTACCACTACACGTTCCACTCATCGTTGTTGCCCCGCCGTCGCTGTTGCTGCCATCACCCACTCACCTTCCTCATTCCATTCGGCATTGCCCTTGAGCTGCTGTTTGCTCGCCGTCTGTGTATCTCGCATCTCGGTTGTTCATTAGTGAATTTCCTAAATTTTGGCAAGGCTAATGTGTTAGTAACTCGGATTTAGGTGTAGTTCTAGTGTTATTAGAGCTATCCTAGGTAGATGAGCTCATGTGATTAATTTTGTATGGTTTGTTCATGATATGCTCGGGCTATAATGTTTGAGGATGAGCAAGGAGTGAGTATGTAATCGTCGATATTGTTTTGGTTGGTGTGGTTAGTAGAAATAATTCGTTTAGACTTAGGTTATTGCTCAGGTTAGAAGGATTGTTGTGATTGTTGCTTGTGGACCGTTTGCTATTGATATTTAGGCTTAATCTGATATGGCTAGTATAAGCACCTAGAGGGGGGTGAATAGGTGTAAAAATAATTTCTCGAGATATGAAAATAGTACTAGGCAGACAATAGAAATGAGACTCCTCTTTAGTTAATAGAACAAACTGTTATCAAAGTAAAACAAAGTGTATGGAAGAGAAAATTCAACACGAGATTTATAGTGGTTCGGCTTGTTCCAAGCTTACATCCACTCTTTTGCACTGACAGCCTACTGGCTGGATTTCACTATGAACAAAAGAGATGTTACAGCGATACTCTTCCTTGATTCCACAGTATGGATATTCTACCACACTTCCTCAAGGTAACTCACAATATAAACTCTCTTTTGTATACAAGGTTTTCGCTTAGCAAATTAATTGACTATGAATCAAGGAGCTTCAGACTTTGGAATTCTTCTATTGCGCACTCTCAAACAACTGGAACGTCTTCCTTTTATACTCATTTATGCCATCATACCTGTTGGCACTTACCAAAGGAATTCTTCCAATCTTCTCGTTGGACAGAATCAATTAGAAAGATCATTCGAGCTATTAAAGGAACATGTCGATAGCCCATCAATCTTGCTCGCCCATACAATCAGGATCTAGGTTTCCATAAGTAGAACCTTCCAAGAATACTTCGCCAATCATAAGATCCTTAATCAATCTTGATTCGAATAAAAGAATCCATTATGTCATATCCAGCCAAGAGATCTTCTCCAGTCGATAAGGCTAAATCCTCAATGAATCACTCAGTTCTGGAAAGCCTTACTTCTACGGATTAGAAACTATCACGGAGAATAGACTTTAAGTCTTGAGTCTGGCAGTCCGGAAGTCTTCAAACTTTGAATAGTTGAGTCTGCAAATCTTCAGACTAGACTGATAGAAACGTTTTGTCAGCTTCAAAATATTCCAGAAAGATTTCTCCAACATAATCTTCATGTTTGATTGTTATGGTTGGTTGTATAAGTATTATGTGATGTGGTTTATTGTGTGTTGCAACTATTGTTGGTTGAACTTCCATATGTGTTGCTACTAGGTTTGATCCTCAAGGATTATTATTGCAATATGGATGTGGTCTTCGCATATAAAAGTCCATGGGTCATGTTTAATGTTTGAATTAACACCGAGCCTTCGAAGCTAGAATGGTATTGTTCGTGGACATGCATGGAAGTACATTGGGTCAAGTTACTTTTTTGGTTCGGCGACATTGAGATGTATCGTTTGATCTCAATTTAATCCAGGTTGGCGCTTGAGCGTAATCAGTCAAGCCATGAGTCTAGTTTCGTGCTTGACATATTTTATCAATGCATTTTAGATAGGTCATGAGTTACACATCGCTCGACACACCCTTGGGGCATTCATACCTTGGACTAATGTGGAAGATAAAACTGGTTGTGTGCTTAATTCGTATGGTCAAGCGAGGAATTCCGCCATCGAAGGTCTCAAGAGACAATGCCACCACCGAGAGATGTCGGAGGGTGATGCTCGGAGGTTTTCAGATGTTGTTTGCATGAGTGTTGCATCGGAATGATGCTTGAAAGGATGCCCTACGGGGGTTCGGATGCTGTGTTCGATGTTGCGAGACAATATCGCAGATCTTTTCAGAAGAGCTGGAGGGTTTCGACTATGTGTGATTAATAATTGGACTCGATATAGTATAATATTATGAGGTATTATGTGATTCTTAAGGTGCTAAATGTGTGCAAAGCATTTGAGTGTTATGTGTATGCTTTGGAAGTTATTTTATGGCTAGTGCATGTTTGATATGGCCTTGTATAAGATATGTGAGACATGTACAGAATTTAATTGTCATTTTTAGTGACTTGGAAGGTACGTGTATGCTATAACTGTCGTTATTGTGATGTGAGAGGCATGCGAATGTCCTAGATGTTGTTAATTGAGTCTCGAAGGCCATGGTAATATTTTAGATGCTAATATCTAGCACGTGATAATATTATTGGCTATTAATTGCATACTTATAACACATGTGAATATTTATGCTATTATGGACTCGAGGGACTCATGTATGATATCGAAGTCATTAATTGAAATGTTTATAAATTTTATGAGTAAGGGATACCTCATAGTTTTTGATAGGATGGATGTCCAAGTAGAAGGTGGGTTCCTCATGCATATAGTTAAGGCAAAGCATAGGTTTTGCTACCATCAACATGTTTGGATCGGGTAAACATAAGGTTTCGACATGAGGCATCAATCTATACAAGATTTAGGTTATTTACGTATTGAGTTTTTAACTTATTTGTTGTTGTTTAACATTTTTCGAGCTCGAAGGAATGAGTCTTCTGCCTTCCCGTTTTAGTCTCCTTGTATATATGGAAATCATGGTGCTTGATTTTGAGGACGCCACAACCAACATCCTCTTCCAGCGCCACACAACGATAGTATGGTTGATGGCACCATGGATGACTTTGAGTCTGGCCTCGATTATGACCAAGAGCTCGAGCCCTAACTGTGAGGACACCAGCTTTTATGGAAACCATTTTTGGTTGCCGTCCTTGTAGAAGGAGCTAGGACTAAAACCCTCCCCTTATATCTTTTTGTATGGGAATGAAAAATCGGAATGACCCTTAGAAATGGGCTTGTAAATGAATCATTTCGGTTATATATATGAAACATATAAGTTGTGTTGTATATTTATGTTTTCCTTACTACCCATTTATTTGTTGTTGATTGGGCGATTGAGATTGCACACTTTCGTATGTGCTTAATGGAAAGATAAAATCAATGGAACGGCAACAACCCTTGGGACATCACAAGTCAATCTCGACATAGAGGATGTTGTGTTCCCGTGTCAAGGGAAACGTTCAGGGCATGACATCCCTCGTATTTATTGGTATTAGAGCAAGATTAATACCTGAAGTGATAAGATGCATGGGAAATTGGGATACTTAATTAGGAAAACACCTCATGTTTGTGATTGCCAATTGCTTTCTTAACTAGTGTTCTCGAGGTCTAATCTTTTGTTGGAACTTGCTTTGCAATTTTTCCCTAGAACTCGTATAGCTGCAGCATGAGTGCTCAGGAACCAAGGATTCTAAGAGGAATGACTACTTAGGGCTAGTCAATGTCAAAGGGAAAGGCAAAAGAGGACTCTCGATTAGATGGAATTCTACAAGCTTAGAATTAGGCCGCTGCAACCCTTATCAATGCTAGAGTAGCTAGAAATGGGTTTGGCAATAGGAATTGCGAATGGTAGATGCATGGACTGGTCAAATAATTCTTGAAGTTGCGACCCTAAAAGTTTTCTGGGTCAGGTGATCCTAAAGAGACCACTACATGGATCAATGAACTAGAGAAAGCTTTTGCATTGTTGAGGTGCTTGAATGAGGATAAGTTTACATTAATAGTGTACCGGCTGCAAGGTAATGCCAACCATTAGTGAAAGGCCACTAAGAAAAGGGTATTTCATAAAGGTACTATTCTAACCTGGGATGCCTTTCCGAGGCATTCAATGGAGAGTACTTCTCCGAGTGTGCTCGTGATTAGAAGATGATGGAATTCCTGCAACTACACTAGAATCAGATCACAGTTGACCAATATGAGGCAAAATTCATGGACCTGTCAAAGTATGCTCCCAAATTGATTAAGAATCTAGCGTATAGGGTAAAGAGATTTCGAGATGCATTAAAGTCTGACATTCAAAGGTAGTTGGTGCCATTGAATCTCAAAAATTATAACGAGTTGTATGAACGAGCCTAGCTAATAGAAAGGGATTCGTTGGAGAGACCAATTGTGACAAGATCCCCATATTTATCTCCTCGCAACAACCAATGCATGGGCAAGAAACTGATGGTAGGAGGTAAACATTTCTTTCCTCCTAAGAAGAACAACAGTGGGAAAGCGATGTATATCCCTAGTGATATATGTTGCGTTTGCGAAAGACGACACTAGAGTGCACTATGTCTAGTCCAAACCGAAGCCTGTTATGGGTGTGGCCAACAAGGCCATCATATAAGGAACTACCCTTAATGTCAACTAGGGATGTAAGTGTAGCAACAACAAGTGAGGCCGCAATTTAGAGCTACAGCATAGAAGAACTCCAACAGACCCCAATGCAAGGAAGAGTTTATGCTCTTACCTAGGAAGAAGCTGAGAACTCCGAGAACACGATCACAAGTATGGTATCCTTACAAGAACATGTTGCTTATGCATTATTTGATACGGGCGTCAGCCATTCATTTGTTGTTGAATGGTTTGCAAAGTTAGCTAGATTAGAGTTTAAACCACTAGAAATGATTCTTAGTATCTCTCCCCAGTTGAGAGATGAGGTATTGTCCACCATGGGATGTCAAGGGTGTACAATCAGTATAAGTGGTCACGAGGAAATCATAGACTAAGCTATTTTGGCCATGTATGACTTTAACGTCATCATAGGGATAGATTGCCTCGCTAAGCAACAAGCTATTGTAGACTATCATAGTAAAGTGATCCAATTTAGCTCACCTGACCATTATGATTACAAGTTCATAGGAAATGGAGGAGGGCCCTTCATACCCCTAGTCTCGGCACTTGAAGTAGCTCAATTTCTAGAGGAAAGTTGTCAAGGTTATTTAGCGACAGTGATGAATATATCTATTCGGGAATCAATGATGGAAAACATTGCCATGGTAGGAGATTTTCCGCAAAGAACAGATTAAGGGGGCACATTTAAGTGTCAAAAGTTAGGAAAGTGATACTTAAGTGTAGAGCTGGCAAAATAGGTCATAAACCCATATTATGACCCATTTTTAGTTAAATGGGTCATATATGGGTCAAGTGAAGGTTAAATAAGGGTCAGAAATGGGTTAAATGAAAATTAAATATGGGTCAAAAATAGATCTGAGAAAGTAAAACACACAAAGAAATGGGTCTAAATGGGTTATTAGGAAACCCACTTTAAAGTTTAAACCCATGGCCTTTTTTTAACCTTATAAAAATGTTTTTTTTATTTATAAAAATTCAAAATTGTAATTATTTTTCATATTTCGATTATTTTTCTTTTTTCTTTTCTTTTTCTTCCTTCCTTAGTCGACGGCCGGCAGGGCGACAACTAGCCGCCAGCAGGCAACGGGTGAGGCAAGGCTCGAGCTCGCTGACAAGTCACCGATGACTGGCGAGGCCAAGCCTTGCCGGATCTGGCGAGACTCGAGCTCACCGGCGTCAAGCGGGGCCTTGGCCTTGCCGGATCCACGAGGCTCGGCCTCGTCGACGAAAAGCGAGGCTCGAGCTCACCGGCATTGGGCAAGGCTCAATCTCACCGATTTGGCAAGGCCGAGGCCCCACCCCATGCTGGCGAGCTTGAGTCTTGCCAGCCAGCCAATGACTAGTGAGGCTCAAGCTCACCGGCATTAGGCGAGGCTCAATCTCACCGATTTGGCGAGGTCGAGGCCCTGCCCCATGCTGGCGAGCTAGAGTCTCGCCAGCCAGTCGACGACTGGCGAGGCTCGAGCCTCATCGGATCTGGTGAGACTTGAGCTTGTCGGCGTCGGGCAGGGCCTCGGCCTCAATGGATTGGCAAGATCGAGCCTCGCCCGACGCCGGCGAGCTCGATCTCACCTGTGGCCGATCATCAGTCGTCGTTGTGGCCGGGAACTGGCCAAAGAAGAAGAAAAAAGAAAAGAGAAAAGAGAAAAAGAAAAAATAATTATTATATAAAAATAATTAAAAAATTATATATTTTTTAAAATATATAAATTATATTTAACAAAATTAAAAATTAGAATTTTTAAAATATTTTAAAAAGAATGATACAAATTTTCCATTAAATTTGTATTGCATAAAAATGATTTAACAATACTTTTTTTAATAAAAAATCATAAAAATAAGTTTTTTTTAGGTTTAGTTAAAAAAAATTTCATGTTATAGTTTTTAGTTATTCAATGGTATGTTCACTTCAAATAAGAGAAGCATGTGCATAGTCTAATTTTTTATAAATATTTCAATTTTTATAGGTTTTTTAACTTTTATTTTATTTTATTTACTATTTTTAATTTAATTTGAAGTTTTAATCCAATTAGGATATAGTAGAAGTGGGTTTTCCTAGAATATTAATAGGTTTTAGCAATACAGATTGGGTCAGGTATGGGTCAGATTGAGTATGAGTCACTAGATTTACACTATAAAAATATGGGTCAAAACGGGTTAAATTGGTCAAATATGAGTCGACCTATTTTCGACCCGACCCACCCCTTTGCCACCCCTTCATCCTAGACGTGTAATCACTATCCTTAAGAATAATTATGTCTGTTGGAGTATGAAACTCAATGTATTCACTGTCCCTAAGAATAATTATGTCTGTTAGAGTACGAAACTCAGTGCATAAGGTTCTAGCATCCTCTCAATATACAACACACCACACTGAATATTAAAATGAATAGGAGTAACGCTTAGCTAAAAGAAAAGGAATGATATGAGAATTATGTGTATCTTAAAAGATTGTGATTTGAAGTTTACTTTATATTCAAACAAGAGAGAGAAAGTCATTAAGAAACCGTTACAAATCCGTTGTAAAATAATAAAAGATTTATAAAAAATTAAATAAAACATTAAAAAGTCGTAATAAAGTCGTTACATGGCCGTTAAATAGCCGTTGTTATATGACTGTTATAAAACATTACAAAACCGTTTTATATTAGTGGCAAAAACAAGCCGTTACAAATTGATGACGTTAAAAAATCATTACAAAATTAGAGTTTTCAATATTTCAAAACTTACTGAAATACACAATGATACAAAATGATCTAATATTTGCAGTTGTATATCTTTGAGCTTTTATCAGATACATGTAATAGCCAAGTTAGATATCGTGAAATTGCCGTCCACCATGCCATCGATCAAAAACATTAACAATCTGAACGTCCATGTTTCAATTCCCTCGCGAAGTTGAGTAACAACCTAAGGGATGCATATGGTCTCGCTTATTGAGGAAAGCAATCCTGGAATAAAAAACCTGCCGTTGATAATGCCTCTGGGCATGGGAATATATGTGCTATATAAAGTAGGTTGTGCAAGTCTATCCACAGCAATAAAGAACATGACCATATATTTGGGAATTTATGCAGCTTTTCATCAGTTGGTATTCTATCTTAATTGTCTCTATCTATGCGGAGAAGTTGCTCCTTCGATGCAAAACCTTTAAGATGCCAGATGAAAGGAAGTATCATGGATCATGTTTCGCTTCCTTGCAAACCACTTTTGACTCGCATCCATTTATCATGCCCTGCATGATCCAAACTACAGGGAGACAGTCGGATCAGCGATTTACCAGAGAAGTGCTTCAATCTTGTGGGTACATCCACATGACAAGAAGGCAGAAGATCATTATGTCAAGATCTGGCTTGGCTGCAATGGTTTATCCTCACATGGTTATTAATTGATCCACTTACGAACACTTACAGCGGGATAATTCTTAGCCACATGTTTATTAATTCTCACACTTTTATTGCAGTAAAAACTCTTACGGAGGGATGTAGTTCCGGGGACCAGGATATCCACCAGCTCATCCTTGCATCTATTGAAGGGAGAATCACCCCACGGGAAGTTGCTTGTCCAGAGGAAATCGCTGTGGGAGGTTTGGAACTTAGCCAAAGCGCAGTGGACTCACCCTGTGGCAAGTTTAGAGCTTGTTGAATGTTCCGTGAGTTGGTTTACACGCCGCAAGCGGCATACGCACGCGTAGGAAACAGAGAGAGAGAGAGAGAGAATCACGGAAAAAGAAAACATGGGAGCAAGTTAATGGTCAATAGATTCAACATTTCATGTATCGAATGTAAAAATTGTATAACAACTGATCTTTTTTTGTATGATGTGATGAGCTTTCCATAAGCACATGAATTGTATACATCTTCTTCCTTATCACATATCTCATATTGCATGTAATTTCAATATATGCTCTTGTTCATGAGCATGATGAGTCTCGTGCATGGTTGCCTTAGTTGTTGAGATGGTAGGACACGCTAAGAGTTTACCTTGACAAGCGAAGGCCTCGAATGTGTGCGTGCCCATGCTCTATTGGGAAAGTCCATTTGGACTTTGGTTATTAGCATAATTGTTAAATCGAGAAAAAAAATTGTGAATGGAAATCTTAAATTTATTAATAGTGAATAGAAAATTGAATTGAATCGTAAGATTTGACAAAATACTTAAGAATAATATTTTGTGTTGATGACAGTTAAAATTTTATAGATAATATTAAATGATATTTAATATTTGAGCCTAATAAAGATATAGTAAACTAATCTTAAATTCAAGTACATGTGGTGATCATTATGAACAATATAAGATAATTTCCCGTTGTTTTCTTAAAAATAAAGATTACGTTCAAATATAAATGATAATGTTTTGCATGTCATTTTTCAATTACCATTGTATCGTTAAAGTATAAAATTTACTTGTAATTAAACTGTAACTATGAAAATACAATATAAATAGTAAACATACAACTAGGTAAATGTATGAAAAATTGAAATGTTGAATCCATATACACATGTCAAGGTGTAAATTCTTTGGTGAATTGATAAACTCACTTGAGATTGAGAAGATCAGTGATTCATCTTATAGTTTCGTATCATTAAGGCCTCGAGTCAAAATTAATCAAATCATACGAGTTGAGTCTATAATAGTACGATTTTGATAGCTATGATTAATAGTAATTGATCGAGGTTCTTGAGTTTAATTAAAAGATGAGGTGATTCGCAAAGTGATCCCGTAATAACTTTTACGTGAACTACCAACCAAGGAAACTCAAAATTGGAATTGCGGTAAATATTCTCAATAATTGGACTAATTATTAATAGTCATGAAGGTTCCCTAAACATACTCAATTTAGTTTGATTAGAGGCAAATTATGCAAATGTATCTACAAGAATAATGGGAATGACTTGTATATAATTTGGTTTGATATGGATAAAAACATGGTCAAACTATTTTTTTTTTTTTTTTACTCAAGTGCAAGAAGATGATATAATTCAACTATGATAAAGTAAAATGAAAGAATGTATGTCCGATATAACAATCCTTGATCTATAACTAATTTTTCTTTCATTAAAGCATAACGAAAAGCAAAAGATGGAACCCTGCCGTGAGTTGGTCTGACTTTCATGTGTATATAGTAAACCGTAAGATTTATTAACTCTAAGTACTTATAAAATACATCTAATAACCATGTTCAACATTGTGAAATTACGATCTTCAGTCTCATTTATTAACGATTAAAAAATCAAACGGCCCAGATTTTAGTTTTCTTGAATAGATAAGCACTAAACAAAGGATCTATGTGGTCAAGTTTTTAGAGTAAATCGATCCCCAAAAAACCTTCCATTAATTCGATCACTAAGTAGGAGAGCTATTTAAAGACAAATATGCAAGTGTATCCACAGCACTATGGAGAATGACCGGTATTTTTTATTTTGCGCCCTTCAACATTTGGTGCTTCACACCTTATCCTAAGTCAAATTTTGGTCTCTCCTCATATTCACACTAATTAACTCTCATCCCTACTTAGGTGAACAACTTCCTTTGATCTTTTTTATGCCCTTCTTTTTGGACTATGTAAGCTTGGATGTTGACTAGGGGTGTGCAAAAGAACTAGGACCCACCTGGACCGCCCGGAATTGGTGGCTCCTAAAGGAAGAATTCGGTTAAATTTCTATGGGAACTAGTGGGTATCGGTCCAATTTCATATGGGCGACCCACATTACACACACCCTAGACCGAACCGTTATATTATAATATTATATTAATTTTTAATATTAAAAAATTCAAAATTAGTAAATCTAAAATTTAGGGTTCCAATCACCATCTTGTCTCAATTCACTACTCTCCTACTCCATCTCGTCTCTCTTAGTTCAAAATCTCTCCGAGCTCCCTCTTCCTCTCCAATTCACCTCCAAATCTACTCATCTCCCTTCGAGTCCTAGTCCAAACTTGGCAAAACAGTGAGTTGATTCTCTTTTCCCCCCTCGAACTTGAACTCTCTCTGCACATCATCACCATTCTCATTGCCACCTCCGCATTCACTATAACTATCGTCCTATTCATTGTTGGGCTCATCCCACTTCTACCTCCCCTCTTTCTCCTCCCCCTCCTCAGGCCTCCCTCCATCGTCCTCATTTTTTGGGACAAGGGTGAACTCCAAGTCTAAGAATGGCTCATCGTCCCCATTGTCCTCCTCATTGTTAGTCTCGAGGGAGGAGCGGGAGACAGTGGAGGTGGTGGCAAAGATGGTGGTGGTGGTCGGGATGGAAGCGGCGCAAGGGTCGTGATCACTGCCACTGTGGCGCTAGTACTTGAGGAGAATAAAGCTACCATGGTCGGGACAGCTAGAATAAGTAGATATGGAGAGGGAGAAAAGGGGAAGGCGTGAAGGTTGGACCGGTTCTATGGATCCACCCAGGAACCGGACCGGACCGGCGGTTCAATTCCCGGGTGGATCCATGCAACTAGTGGGCAATTCTTGGTTCCAATATTTCAAAACTGGTTCTTAGTGGGCGGTTCCCAATTTTAGGTTGAGAACTGCCCACTCGAACCATGCACACCCCTAATGTTGACACCGAAGCCAAGAATCATGCATCTCATGTGTGTTGACATCTGCATATTCCCGACGAGGTAAACTTAGAAAGATTCTATATTAGAGATCACTCTTCAATAAAAGAATTGTTTATTGACCAAAAAGAGTAGATTAAACATTCATGAAATCCCAAAAAGGAAAGAATCATAAGTTTGATATATGACGATCTAACATTTTCGGTTGTTTATATCAGATACATCTATGGCCACGTTCGAAAATGTGAAATTCCCTTCCACTATTCCACTAAAACCTTTGTGATGCCCACGAAAGGAAGAATCGTAACTTATATCTTGCTTCCGCACCAATCGCTTTTGAGTTTCATTCAACAATCACGTCCTACGTGGTCCAAACTTGCAGACAGCCGTCGGATCAGCAATTTAATAGAGAAGTGCTTAAATCTTGCTCGAGGCATCGGGATGGTGGGAGGGTGAAAGAGCACTATGTCTAGATCTGTATTGGCCACAATAGTACATCCTCACATGGTTACTGATTGATCCACTAAACTATCTAAGCTTAACAATTTGTTTGTTGGTCCAACTAGCTAGCTGTGTATAATTCTTGCTCACTAGGAAAACGGCTAATTTAGGTTCTCTCGCACTTTTATTGCAGTAATGAACTCTTACTTTGGGTTGAAGTTCTGAGGACCAAAATATCCGTCATTCTATGTTGGCACAGGCAATTGAAGTGGGTAGGGGTTTGCTTTGGTACCATGCTCATCCTTGCTTCCATTGAAGGGAGAATTGTCCCACGGGAAGTTGCTTGTCCATGTGAAATCGCAGTGCGCGGTTTAGACACCGCTATCGGCCTACGCACGGGAAACAGATTTCTCCCAAGGTTATCGCAAAAAATGAAAAGAGGAATATGGAGGAAGAGAGAACATGGGGACAAGTTAATGGTTGATAGATTCAATTTTTCATGTATCTAACGTGATAGAATATTTACATATTAAGTCACGCATTCATCGAACATCTTGAATTTTTAGAATAGCTGATAGTCGCTTCATAAAATTTCATATAATATAAATATTGTATAAGGATTGATCTTTTTCATATGGGGTGATGGATTTTCTGTGATTACATGAATTGTATACATCTTACTTATCACCAATCTCATATTGCGTTTCATTTCAAGTTATGTATGCTCTCCCTCAGAAAGCATATACTGTGATGAGTCTTATGCATGGCTGCCTAAGCTGTCGAGATGGCAGGACATGCTAAGAGTTTGCCTTAACAATCAGACGCCTCGAATGTTGACATGCTCTATTGGGAAAATCCATATGGAATTGTTAAATAGCATAATTGTTAAATTGAGAAAAAATTTGTGAATAGAAATCTGAAATTTATGAATGGTGAACAGAAAATTGAATTGAATCGTAAGATTTGGCAAAATACTTGAAGACTAATATTTTGTGTTGACGACAATTATAAATTTCATAGATAAAATCAAATGATGTTTAATATTTGAGGAAGAATAATGATCTAGTAAACTAATTTTTCATTTATGTAAATGTGGTGATTGTTATGAATAAGATGATATAATTTCCCATTGTTTTCTTAAAAATAAAGATAATGTTGAAATATAATTCCAATGTCTTGTATGTCATTTTTCATTTACCATTATAGCGTTAAAGTATAAAATTTACCTCTAATTAATTTGTAACTACGAAAATACAATGTAAATAGTAAATAAACATTTAGGTAAATGTATGAAAAATCAAATCATTGGATTCATATACGTGTGACGAATTTCAAGCGTCGAATTGTATCCGCATTGCAGTGTCGTGCTTGCGAAAAGATGCGGAGAATCGATCAAATTTGTCGTCTGCTGGCTGTCGTCACTTATTAAATCCTGTTCTTGAAGTTTGCAGAAGGTGCATAAAGGAGTTCCGAGAAGTGAAAATGGAAGAATTGTTTGGGAGGCTGAGGGATGCGCTGATGCTCTCAGGTGCAATAGGCTGGTGAGGTTGCCAGTCTCTAGAAAAAAAAGGAAAGGAAAAAATTATTAGAAAATTTAGAAAATTATGCCAACACCGGCCATCTCACACGATACTGTCGGCATCTAGTTAGCTATTTTTGGCCAAAATCGGTTAATTGTTAAAAGGTTTCAAACTAAATTGACTAAACCAAAAGATTTATGACCAAACTAATACAAATGCAATAAGTTTATAATTTTTTTAGTATTTTTCCCAATAGTTTGCTTACAGGTTGTATTGGAGGTACGTCTCCAACTAATGTAGATGCAATATTTTCAGACATTTTCTCTTAATATAATCCTTTCTTTACCAAAAAAAAGTACAATTATAATTTAATTCAATCGAATTTAAAATATCCAGCTCAATCCCAGAAGTCTCTCCCTCTCTTGGACTGACAATGGCTTGATATTTATGTGGGGACAAGTTATGCTTATTTTGTTTGACATATGATCCATAATATAGTTTCACAAACTTATATAAATGTGCATTTTGGGCAAAACGTCGACGCAGTTCACAAGAGGATTTCGTTGAAGAAGCTCCAGTTCAAAGGCATCATATACTAAACAAACGGTAATTGGGCTAAAGAAGTGTTCAAATACAAAATAGAAAACGAGAGAAACAATTATGGTATTATGCCTCATAAAAAATACAACCATTTTTGTACTTGATATTCCTTTGCAAATAAAGCTCTTATTTAAATATAAAAAAATTGTAGTATCAACAATACGTAAAACTTACTAACTCATTAGCTTATCCGTGCTATAAATACTTTTACAGCGTGAGAATTTTCATTATTGGGCAAATTTCCTACAATGACACATTTATTTCTTGCATCTTTTCCTTTGCTTGTTCATACAAAAGGAAGGAATCACAAGTTTTGTTGGAGAAATATTATATAATATGAAAAATAAGAAATGTTGGAAATCCATTGGAAAAGATGATAAAATAAGATTAATCGTCCGAGATGTGTAATCACTATCTTTAAGAATAATTCCGCCGTTGAAGTACGAAATTCAGTGCGTAAGGCTTTAATGTCCTCCCAATACAACACACCGCACTGAATATTAGAATGAATAGGAGTAATGCTTAGCTAAAAGAAAATGAATGATATGAGAATTTCGTGTATCTTAAAAGATTGTGGTTTGAAGTTTAATTTATATTCATACAAGAAAGAGAAAGTCGTTAAGAAACCGTTATAAATCCATTGTAAAATAATGAAGGATTTATGAAAAAATGAATAAAATATTGCAAAGCTGTAATAAAGTCATTACATGGCCGTTAGATAGCCGTTATATGACCGTTATAAAACATTATAAAACTTTTTTTTATTAATGGCAAAAATGAGCCGTTACAAATTGAGAACATTAAAAAATCATTGCAAAATTTAGTTTTCAATATTTCAAAACTTACGGAAATACACAACAAGTTTGATACAAAATGATCTAATATTTGCAGTTGTATATCTTTGAGCTTTTATCGTATGCATGTAATAGCCAAGTTAGATGTCGTGAAATTGCCGTCCACCATTCCATTGATCAAAAACATTAACAATCTGAGCGTCCATGTTTCAATTCCCTCGTGTAGTTGAGTAACAACCTAAGGGATGCATACGGTCTCGCTTATTGAGGAAAGCAATCCTGGAATAAAAAATCTGCCGCTGATAATACCTCTGGGCATGGGAATATATGTGCTATATGAAGTAGGTTGTGCAAGTCTATCCACAGCAATAAAGAACATGACCATATATATGGGTATTTATGCAGCCTTTCATCAGTCTCTATCTATGCGGAGAAGTTGTGCCTTCGATGCAAAACCTTTATGATGCCAAATGAAAGGAAGAATCATGGATCGTGTTTCGTTTCCACGCAAACCACTGTTGATTTGCCTCCAGCGATCGTGCACGGTCCAAACTCGCAGGCGGACAGTCGGGTCAGCGATTTACCAGAGAAGTGCTTCGACCTTGGGCGAAGCAATGTGATGGTAAGAGGGTGAAAGAGCAGTATGTCAAGATCTGGCTTGGCCGCAATAGTTCATCCTCACATGTTTATTAATTGATCCACTAACGAACTCTTACAGTGGGATAATTCTTAGCTCACATGGTTATTAATTCTTGCACTTTTATTGCAGTAATGAATTCTTATTGGTGGGATGAAGTTCTGGGGACGAAGACAGCCAGCTACTCATTTTGACTTCTATGGAAGGGAGAATTGCCCGACCGGAAGTTGCTTGTCCAGCGGAAATCACAGTGGGAGGTTTGGAACTGAGCCGAACCGGAGTGGACTCACCCTGTGCCTAGTTTGGAGCTCCTACCACGTTCTGTGAGGTCGTTTACACGTCGCAATAGGCATGCGCGTAGGAAACATGGAAGAAGAGAGCAAAAGGTTTACACGCCGCAATAGGCATACGCGTAGGAAACATGGGAGAAGAGAGCAAACGATTGTATGATGGCCAATCTTTTTTTCTTTTTTTTGGGTGTGGTGTGACGAACTTTTCATAAGCAAATGTATTGTATACGTCTTTTTCCGTATCACATATCTCATATTGCCTATCATTCCAATGTAATGCTCTCGCTCGCAAAGCATATAGCACGACGAGTCTCATGCATGGGTGCCTAAGTTGTTGAGATGGTAGGACACGCTAAGAGTTTGCCTTGACAATCGGAGGCCTCAAATGTGCACATGCCCATGCTCTATCGGGAAAGTCCATTTGGACTTTGATTAAGAGCATAATTGTTAAATTGAGAAAAGAAATTATGAATCGGAATCTTAAATTTATGAATAGTGAATAGAAAATCAAATTGAACCGTATGGTTTGACAAAATACTTAAGACTTGTATTTTATGTTGACGACAGTTATAAATTTTATAGATAATATCAAATGATATTTAAGATCTGAGTACAATAAAGATCTGGTAAACTAATCTTAAATTCAAGTAGATATGATGATAGTCATGAACAAGATGACTTAATTTCCCGCTGTTTTCCCAAAAATAAAGATTAAGTACAAATATAAATTATAATGTTTTGGATGTCATTTTTCATTTACCATTATAGCATTAAAGTATAAAATTTACTTCTAATTAAACTGTAACTATGAAAATACAATATAAACAGTAAATATAAAATTATTAGGTAAATGTATAAAAAATTGAATCATTGAATCCATATACATGTGACGAGGTGTAGATCCTTTAGTGAATCAATAAAGTTGCTTGAGATTAAGAAGATTAGCGATTCATCTTACAATTTCATATCACTAAGGCCATGAGTCGAAATTAATCAAATCGTACGAAATTAGTCTATAACAGTACCAGTTTGATAATTATAATTAATAGTAATTGACTGAGGTCCCTGAGTTTAATTAACAGATGAGGTAATTCAAAAAGTGATCCCATAATAACTTTTACGGGAACTATCAAGTTATTGGTACAGCTGCTTGGCTCGTTCGCATCCTGTGCGTACTGGTGCTACTCGTTCGTATTTGTGAAACGTTTAGCGGCTGACGGCGGTGAGGGTTAAGGGCGACGGCCATAATAGACTCAGCGTGGGACTTGGCTTGATTATAGTGGAATGGGCTTGACGTGGCTGCAATGAGAAATGGGGCCTAGGGTTAGCTGTATTTAAAGATGGGCTTTGAATGTCTTTTTGACTAAAAGAGGGCTTGACGATGGGGTTTGCCTCGTTTCTGTTGCCCACTATCTTGGGAACCCAAGAGCCCACAGCTCGAGTCCCTTATTTTCCGGAATACAGAAATAATTTTATTTAAAAAATTGAATAATGTAAAAATATATAAATGAATTCGAAAATTAAAAAAAAAATGGTAAATGGTTAGAAAAGTAGGACATAATTAGGTTGTCTGGTTTTAGCATTAAAATTGGTTTAGTTACATCTACATAGTATATACATGATTTAGGAAAATTCATGATTTTCTAAAGTTTAGTTTTAGTTAGATTAGTCTCTTTAGAAAAGTTGAATTCAATTTGCACTAAGCTCATGGGTTGCTATCTTGAGGAGGCCTACCCAACATCGTATCCGGTTCCTTTTGGCACCTTATTTCTTACTTGACCTCTTATTATCCCCATTTGATGTGTTTGTTTCCATTCCTTTACTTCACTCACTTCTTTTTGGTTGGTTAGGTCACATGTTAGACCATAATAAACATAAAAACATTGCATGGAAATTTAATTAGGTTCAAGCCATTTAATCCTTTAGATAAGCAATGCAGAATCAAGTTAGAGATACCTCTATTAGTGTGAGAATCAAATCCCCGATTTTATAAAGTCTCTAATTTTGCAATCTTTTATGCCCCACGTGCTTCCTAGCCAAGCCAAAACTAGTAGCAACTCCTGTTTCACAAGCAAGCTGCCGATCAAAGCTTTTGGGCATTATCTTAAACCTGTCTTGACACAGCTTATGACATAGCCATTATCTATAAACTTTCAACTTCCGGTGCTTCACACCTGATCCCAAGTCATTCTACTATTTCCTTGTAGCCACACTGATTAACTCTCCTCCCTCCTTTTAAGAATCAAGCATTTCATGTCGTCCCGACCATTTTGCAGAACGAGTCTGGACACATTTTTCAGATGGACCCCGGATGCCTGCCAAAAATTGGATCAGTGATCTACTGGTATAGGCCTTCATCATTAGCAAGCATCTCTCTCTCTCTCTCTCTCTCTCTCTCTAAGACGGATATGAACGACGGATCTGATTTACTATATTTAATTACCTGAAGGAAAATGTGGGGATGAAAGGATACCTTCACTCTTTCTCCGACCGGGTTGAAAAAGCTTGTTTTGGCTTAACCTTGCTTACTGACCAGTTTGGGTTAAATCTCCATGGCAAAGTCAACCTGTGTTTACAAGTAGAAGAGTCAGGTTCCATGGAAGTTACAGAAGCAAGCCACTTCTTCTGGAGATATATTCAAGCACCATGTATTCTGTGGCTTTTGGACAATCAATGAAAACGTAGCAAGAGCAGTAGGGGAGAAGTTGGAGCCTATTAAGCAATCGACGTACTTAATTATCTAGAAAGCAACCACTAAACAATAACCTTTATCCAGAAAGTCTGCGAGAGTCAGAACTGCGTCAATGTTCGGTTTACAGTGCTCGTTAGAATAAAGTTCGCTGAGGGTCTGAAGGTAAAGTAAAGCATCCTTAAAGAAAGGTGTACGAGGATCAGTTGCCCCACACCTATATAATATGGATGTAATACTGTATTATTTGATCAAATTTGAGAGAATTCAGCCAAGCGCATCCCGAGATGGCGATACCTTAATATATTTCGCTGAAAGTAATTCGGCCATCTAAACTCTTTATTTTGGCTTCACGCACTCTTTCCCCTTCTAGCACATCAATTGAGCACAAGTGAGCTTTAAGCCTTTAAACTTGAAGCAACAACGCCGTTTGATATGTCAACAATTTTGAATCATTTGAAAGTAACGGTTTTGTTAGAAGTTATGACTGCCATAAAAGTCACCAATTTGGAATTGTTGTGCAACAACAGTGTAATGGTTTGTAGTGGCTTTGCAACTTATTTGAAGGCTTTCTAACTATCACCAACTTAATAATTACCAATTAATTTATAACGGTTTCCCTCTCTTTCGTTTGCCTATAAAATAAAACGTCAAACCACAATCTTTTCAGACATGCTAGATAAAAAGAGAACTTTTTTCCTTTTTTTTCCATTTCTTTCCTAGTTGGGTTATCCATGCAATTGTGTTGTTCATGTTCCTTCTTTTATTCTATGGAGGGCAAAGAAGAATGCATATCATATCTTGAGAGGATAGTCAATAAAGCCTATCACACCAAGTTTCATATTCCGAGAAATGAAATTATCCTTAAGGTTAGGTAGTGATTGCCAACAATTGATTTCTTTTTCATCTTTTCCCACAAATTTTCAATGGTTCTCAATTTCATATTCTCTAAATTTTTCCAACAAAAGTTTCCAGAATTCTTTCATTTTTTTATTATGATAATGCCATTTTTCTAGTGTACGAGGGGGTTGATGCATTGTCCCTGGAAAAGGAGTGTGGCTGCCCAAATTTCAATTGCTTTTGATTCGACTTAGCTCATTAAAACACATAGGGATGCGCTTTCAGGTATTTCTACGCAGCTAAGCATGGAAAAGTATCAGGTAGACAAATGGAAATAATGTATTTGCATTGGAGTGATACCCCAATGGGTAACCACAAAAGTGAAAAAAAAAAAAACAATAGAGGTCGTTAAACTAGGCTCAATATATATAATTCTTTTTTTACTTGGATAGGTGACTAAAGTTCATCAGAACATAACAAAAAGCAAGAGATGTAATCGTACCCTAAGGCAGTCTAAAACTCTCCTTCATATATAGTAAATTGTTAGGTGCTTTAAGTACTTATCATATACATATGATAACAATGTTTGACAATGTAAAAATACTGTCCATATCTCATTTATCAAAATAATAAAAAATTTAACAGCCTCCATTTTAGTTTTGTTGAATAGTTAACCAAGGTATACATGGTTAACCCCGCATGGGTTTGTAGAGTTAATCAATCCCACAAAAGCCTGCCAGTAATTCTGTCTCTAAGTATGAGAATTGATTCAAAGCAAAATATGCAAGTCTATCCACAACAATATTAAGAGCAACCAGCATTTTAATTTGGTTTGGCATGTACAATAGCATGGTCAAAGTAATTTATTTTGATTTATGTATGTGCAATAAGATATGATCATTCTACTATCATAGAAGAAAGAGATAGACTGATATAACGATTCTTGTTCTATAAGTTTTTTTTCCTTAGAAAAGTGAGTAAATTTCATTAAAAAAGCACGAAAAAGCAAGAGATGCAACACTACTATAGGCCGATCATTACTTTTATCCGCATATAGTAAAGTGCTCGGTTAATGTGCTTTAAGTAATTTTCGGAAATATCTAATAATCATGTTCAACATGTGAAATTGACGCTCATTATCTCATTTATCAAAATGATTATAAAATCTAATTGCCTATATTTCTGTTTTTTTTTAATAGTTAAATACTAAATCAAGGGTGTACGTGGTCAAGTTTGTAGAGTAAATCAATCCCAAGGAAAATTACCTTTAATTCTCTGCAACGATAATGGGAATTATCTGTATTTAATTTAATTTGGAATGAATAGCAGTGTGATCGAGCCTGTTTATTTTGATTTATACACGTGCACTAAGATATGATAATTCTACAATGATTGAGAAAAGGAAAGAGATGTATGTCTGATATCTCGATCCATTAAAACACAATGAATAGAAAGAGGTTTGACCCTACCTTAAGTCCGTCTATTACTTTATATATTAATTGGGTTTATGTGTTTTAAGTACTTATTAGATACATTTTGAAATTACTATATGTGATCTCATTTCTCAAAATGATTAAAAAAATTTAAAAGGCCTAGATTTTAATTATCTTGAATAGGTAAAGTCCTATACCGAGGATATACATGGTCAAGTTGGTATGGTAAATCAATCCAACAAACCCTACCAATTATTCGATCTCCAAATATGGGAACTGACTAAAGGCAAAATATGCAAGTGTATCCATAGCTATAATGACATTGACCGGTATTTTGCATATTTATATGCCCTTCAACGTTTGGTGCTTCCCACCGTAGCTTAAGTCAAATTCTACTCTCCCCTTGCAGTCACACCTCCCCTTATGAACAAATTGTTTCCTTTGACCTCTTTATGTCCTGTTTCTCTGTCCAGTGTAAGCCCTGGTGATTACAATGAAGCCAAGAATCATGCATTTCATGTTGTCGCACCCATTTTGGAGAACAAGTCTCGACACATCTCTCACATGCACCTATAATTCCTGTAAAAAGTCGGATCAATGATTCACCAGAATAGGCTCTCAACCATGGTATCTCTCTCTCTCTCTCTCTCTCTCTCTCGTATGCGCTCTGATATCAAATGTGACTATGATTTGCTAAACTAGTCCTTATCATTACAACTGACAGTGAAACAAGGAAGACTCCCTACACATCCAGCAAGAGGAAGCTACAATGAGGCCCAAGAACGGAGTCACAACACAGGGAAAACATGGATTGCCAGAAGAGGCAGCAGAGTCATTATTTTCTTTAAAAATGACCAAGATAGGGTCCCGGGGTGCGTCATGCCAAAAAAACCGCTCACCACCTTTGCTGGCCACCTGCGGGTGTTAAAACTGTCCGTTGCTCAAAACAAGCTAAGCAAACGTCCATTACCTTTAAACCCCATGATCAACCTTATAGATAAAAAGACAATGTCATAATGCCGCCAAAAGCATCAACCTGAAAGTGTAGACACGGAACACCATCCGGCTGGCATTTTTTGAAATTACTCAGATAGATCTGCCAGTAGTTAGAAGAAGGCTAGAATGAATATACGAGGTTATCTAGTCCTACGAAAACGAAAGGAAAATAATGGAGGAAGAGAACATGGGCACAAGTTAATGGTGGATGGATTTCACTTTCCGTGTATATAATGTAAAGATGCAATAGCAATGGATCTTTTCTGTATGTGGTGTGATGAGCTTTCCTTGATTTTAGTCTCCAAGAGTTTATACTGTACTGACATGAAATGTACGCATCTTCTTCCTTATCACAAATCTCCTAGCGCATTGCATTTTAACTTCTGTATGCTCTTACGCCTCACATCGTGCCCACCCTCTGTCACAAAAGTCCATTTGGTCTTTGGTTTAATAGCACAATTAATAAATCGAAAAACGTATCTTAAATCGAAATATTAAATTTATTAATTGTGAATCGTCAACTTAAAATCAAATGGAATCTAAGATTCAGTAAAATGCCTGAAACTAGTATTTTATGTCGAAGATAGTTATAAATTTCATTAATAATTATATAAGATATAGATATTCGAGTAAGAATTTATGATCCAAGGAAAACAAAGTCTTCATTTTAAGTACATTGGATGATCCTATGCATAAGACAATATAATTTGCCGTTGTTTTATTCAAATTAGGGTTGTAATTGATCGTTAATTATCAATGTACTTTATGCATAGTAAAAATATATTGTTCAATAGGTAAATGCATAAAGAATTGAATTGCCAAATTGATGTACTTATCGAGTCGTAATAAATTCACTTCAGTGAAAACGATTATTGATGCATCTAAGTTAAGTATGACTTGCTGACAAAACTAATGAGAATAATAAATTTGTCTGAGGTGTGCAAGCGCAGGCACTATCCTTAAGGATAATTATGTCCATCGGAATGCGAAACTCGGTGTGATAGGCTCCTGATAGGTATCCTCTCAAGATACAATAGATCTTCTTCTATATTTCGCACTAAATATTGGAAAGAACAGAAACAACGTTGTGCATAACCCAACAAGGAAAAAGAAAGGAAACGAATGATTTTTTAAAGAAAGGGAATATTTTCTCTTTCACTCAATGTATATGTCAATATTGTCTTATGAGATTTTATTTTTATATACAAACAAAATAGAGCCATTGTAAAATATTGGAGGATTTATTTGGGAAATAAATTAAATGTTACAAAGCGATTGAAAAACCGTTATATGACCGTTAAGAAACCGTTATGTGACCATAAAAAATAATGATGGTCTTCAATGCGATGATAATTTTTATCGAAGCTATTATTGTAAATATTTCAAAATATTATAGAAATATTCAACAATCCCCCACATATTTCAAAAGATTTTGAAAATAAAAAATTTATAATGATGTTGGATTATTGGAGTATAATGCTTTGGAACTGGTGATTGTTAGGCTATAGACCAGCTCTAGAAAGAATGAAATATAATTCACGAAATTATTGGTAAAGTTTGAAACTTCTATGAATCAAAAATTTCTTTTGTGAATTATAATTTGCCTTAACAACTAGAGGCCCTAAATGTGGGCAAGCCCATACTCCACTGGGGAAGTCCATTTGGACTTTGGTTAATAATTGTTAAATCGAAATAACATATTCCAAAATATTAAATTTATGAAGCTTAAATTGTGAATTAAACATTGAATCAAATCGTAGGATTAATATTACTTCAAATATTATTTATAATTTTTTGTATGGCATTTCATTATAAAATATAAAATTTACTTCTAATTTATCTGTAACTAATCGGAATACAATATACATAATACATCATTCCATAGTTAAAGTATAAAAGGTTGAATTGATGGATCGATAGATATATATTCAGTCATATATTTCGTAGAGAACCGATAAATTTCATTACTGTTTAAAAGACTAGCAATTCACTCAGTAGTTACACATCATAAAGGACTCGATCATACAATACGAATTGACAATCATACAAGCCCGATAACTATAGTTAACGAGTCTGTTTTTCGGACTTTCCTTGTCTCTGCAAATCTGCAAATCCATACTGCGAATTCACCTCATTGATCGACCCCCGGGGTTGCTTGGTCCCGTTTATCTCTTAGAAGGAAGGTGACTTGTTATCGCAGGTGAAGGTGACCCGGAGCACGACATGTCAGGAGTACCTTAGCCTCATTCTTGTATTGGGATGTTTTGTCGAGACTTCTTAATTCCTAAAGTATAGTTTCTCATTTGGCGGCTTGCCACCGCTTCAATATATATATTTGATGCTCTCATTTTGTTTTTCGCAATACATTTAACTTCCAATGACATGCTAAATATATCTTCTCCATTTCTTTGACTGTCAAATTACTTCATTTTACATTATTTTATAGTCTTAAAAAATGATATATATGTAATAAATTTGGAAATAATAGCTGAAAACCTCCATCTTTACCTCATCAGTGATATAAAACTGTTAAATTGTTCGCCTCTATTTTACAATTGGTTACCAATAATATATTTGTATAATCCGTTATATGTGATTGTTAATATCTCAAATTTCTTATAATTTTCTTTTTGAAATTTCATCAAAATACAATGGCAGAAAGATTCATCTCTTCAATGAGATATAGGAAGCATGATACTCTAGAATTGTTAGTGCTATGTTTAAATCATGTAACTTATTTTTCATAAAATTCTTGTTATAGTCGGTAAAACATGATTCGCATTGGTTTACTTATTTCAACATAACAGTACATAAAAATCCCATGTTCTTCATTAATCCAAAGTGCTTCTTGGCATGCCGTGGTCAAGCCGGGTGGGTCCAATCCATCCCTTAAATTTTTGGGCCAGTCGGAAAAATAAAGGCCCTGATTGGATATACAGTCTCACACGCTAAGCAACAAAGAAATTGTTTTCCACGCCCTGATTCATTGTGTATCCGTATTCTCTTGTTCGTGATTGCATATAAGTGGGACCTTTTCAACTTTCCGATAACCTGCCTTTTCGCTTCCACTGTGGAATGCCTTGCGATATAATGATCAGGAGGGCTTCAACCATTCTCGCGGAATTACATTACGTTTTCTTTACATGACGACGACGATGGATACGAACTTGGCATACAACAGATATAAATAACTGATGCCATTCATGTTTAGTTTTCCATTTCAATATCATTTTTCAACTCCGTTGATGGAAGAGAATTTTGAGTGAAGTATATTGATGGTTTATATAAGATAGGTGCTACTTTTCATCCTCATGCCTTTTTCTAATTAGCGTAGTATAAATTTATCTAATTAAAACCTTTTGTTTCCGCAAATTTTATAATCAAGTCTATTGAACATTGAAGTAAACCAAATTCAACTAACATAACCATCGGAGATGGTAGAGTATGATGCAGATAAAATATGCTAATGCCCACATGGAGATGTTTGGAGAAGCTTAGCCATTCTAAGTCATGTCCGAGTAAATGGATAAAATCTAGCGAACATGGACATTTCATCCATTTCAGGATTTCCACATTGGGAAAAAAAAATTCGACGTCAGAGTATGATATTGTCCGATGGCCAAGTCAGCTGGATTTGGCCAAATTTGGTATTATGGGGACTTGATCATAAAATTTGTAAACATAGAAGGACTTAAGATAAATTAAAATTATGAGGATTTGATTAGAAATAATCATAAAATTATAAGGAATGAAAAGTACGACATTTCCTATTGGAATCTCAAAAAATCAATGGACACAAAAGTCGATGAGGCATCGTGGATAAGGCTAAAAGAATACAAATGTAAACGGGGAGTGACTCATATTTCAATTTTATCAGTGGAACCAAATTTATCATACGCATATAGAGAATATGAAATTCTTCGTGTTATGAGAAGCTCATATTATTCCATAATTAGCTCATTGAATGTTGACGACATAAGCCATGTTAATTTGGTTTAGCATGACTAAAAGCATGGTCAAACTCATTAAGTTTATTATTTGTTCATGAGCAATACGATATAATTGTACTATGATAATTTAAAAGGGAAGAGATGCAAGTCAGATAAAACAATTCTCAATCTACAACCTTTTTCTCCCTAGAAAAGTGAGTAAAGTTCATTAAAACACAACAAAAAATGAGAGAAGCAACCCTACTATAAGCCGGCTGTAACTTTTATCCGTGTATATTAGCCATTAGGTTTATGTGCTTAAGTATCTATCAGATAGATCTACTAACCATGTTCAACATGGCATGAAATTGCTGTCAGCGATCCCATTATCAAAATGATGAAGAAAATCTAAAGTCTAGATTTTAGTTCTCTTGAATCGGTAAGTACTAAACCAATGATGTACATGGTCACGTTTGTAGAGTAAACCAATCCCTACGAATAACGAGTTAAACTTTTGGTGTTTCACTTTTTAACCTTTGTCATAGAGGCAAAATATGCAAGTATATCCACAGGAATAACGAGTTAAACTTTTGGTGTTTCACTTTTTAACCTTTGTCCAATTCTCTTCTCCCCTTGTGATCACACTAATTAGCTCTCCTCCCTCGTATGAATAGATTGTTTTCCTTGACCTTTTTATGTGTCTTTTTCTACGATGTAAGAGCTGGTGATGAAAAAGAAGCCAACGATCACGCATTTCCTGTCGTCCAAACTATTTTCGGGGAATGAGTTTTGACACATCTCTCACATACCCCCACAAAGCATGCGAAAATCGGATCAATGATCTACCAGAATAGGCTCTCTCTCTCTCTCTCTCTCTCTCTCTCTCTCTCTCTCTCTCTCAATTACCGAGTGACGACTCTTCTCTCATTTAATATTTTATTTTGCTTGGGCAGAAGAAAATGTGAGGACAAAACGATACTCTCACTGTTTATCCGAACGGGAAGAGGCATCGAGGACTACTACGAGCATATACAGCGAAACAAACTGAAGCCACTGGGTATGCGAGAAGAGGAAGCTACTCTTTCTCATGAAGGAGAGCTTAATAGAATGACAAAGGAGTAATAATCGCACCATGTTTTTCTTCGACAAAATTATTGTGCACTCTAGACGTCATATTGGAATCCAATGGAATTACAAATTGATGAAATATGATCAGATTGATTTATTTTTACGTACCTTTTCCAAATCAAGGTAAATCATAAAAAGTAACTTTCAAAGCATCACTTGGCGTATCATTCCCAGTAAGTTACAATAAGAGAGGACGTGAATCCTCCAATCTGAACTTACTGGTTTCAAAACAATTTTGAAGCCTATTGACGATAGAAGTACTTGCACCACGTGGAATGGAGTTCTGGGAGTTCAATACCTGACCACAATTGAAGTCCATAAGGAAAGGTCTTCGAATCCGCGCGGCATGAAAAAAATCTAGTGACGGATTATTGGTCGAGGGGAATTCGGGAAAATCATAGAGGAAGAGAAAAAGAGGAGTTAATAGCCATCAGTTCCACTTTCAAGTATATAATATGAAAATTGTATAAGAGCTCAATGTACTTATCATCGAATAAAAAGTTTACTGTAGTTCCATTAGTGATGAGTGTTCTTCTTTTACCTTATTAGAGATCTTATATCGTGCTTTATCTTCCACTTATATGCGCTCTCGCTCTTGAAGTATACCCGAGTCTCACTTTCACAATAAACAAAAAAAATTAGGGAAGTTCATTGGATTTTGGTTACCAAGCAAGGCGATTCTGGTCACGATTCTATCTTAAAAGAGGGCCCCAACGGCAGGTATTTAATATCCTATACAAGAACGTCTTCCTATATTTCTCGAAAATGACAAATCTTGCATTCTTGCCTGGCTTGCTATGCATAATCGACTGACCACCAAAGACAGGTCAATTAAGAGGAATATGTAGTTCTCTTCTCTATTCTGCCTCTCTAATTCCTCTGATGATAATAGGAATCCTTTGCTTTTTGGAATGTTCCTTCTTTTTGCAAATGTGCGAATCTTTGCTGCAACTTCACCTCATTGATTAAGCCCTGGGTTGCTTAGGCATGCTCAACTTTTAAAGGAGGGAAACACTCAAATGAAGTGAAGGTATTGATCAAGCAAATCTCCTATGATCTGAGTCGATCTTCTACGATTTGTGTCAATTCCGTCGATAAAACTAATCTTTCGCAATCTGTACTAATACTGTAAATTGTTATCACTAATATTGTAAATTGTTATCTTTGTAAAATCATTTTAATTGTGTTTTTTCCACTTCATGTACATATTATAAATATAATACAAATCTCCACACTGATTGTGTGCGATCAAACTCAAATTCATACTCTTTCATGTATATATTATGATGACTTGTAATTCGGGACATCAAGAGTACCATGGACTTATTATCCCTATAATTATTTCGACACGATATGTTTAACACTACGCGACAAGAATTGCAGGGGGTGCACAATAACTGAGTGATCCCGTTCTTGACGATTCCAGGAGGCTGATTAAGGAGTTCCAAGAAGTGAAGATGGAGCCCGTGTTTACAGAGGCTGATGTGTCAATGCGCTTGGTGCTACTGAATTGAAACGCGATCAGGTTTATGTTGTTCGTAAAACTTGTCCTAGGGAAGTGTGTAATAGTTTGCCCAACCTGCAAATGATTAAATACCTAAAATGCACTCTCTAGTATAATCCGTTCTTTATGAAAAAAGTGTAAAAAAAAATTAATGCAGGAGTTTCTATCATATCCCACTCAATTCACGAGGTCTCTCTGTCTCCCACCCTGCTCCCCACCCTCAAATTGACATGCCCGTTCGATATTTATGTTTATTTTGTTTCGTATATGAATTATAACATGGCTTAACTAACTTATTTAAATATGTATAAGCGCAGGAGGTTACTTGTTTCGCTTGATCTTTTCAAATTAAAAGCTAGTTCGATCGACAAAGGCTCCAAGCGTCCATTGTTAATTTTTGGATAGAGAAAGCAAATGGCAAGAAATTTAAAGTTCCAGGAACAATCATTGTTATCAATGTAAATTGTACTAAAAATGTAAAACACGTGGAAAATAAAGACATTCAACATGTGTTTTGGATTGAGCATCCTTTGTAAGAAATGTTCGGATGTTTTCTTACCTTTTACCAAAAAATAAAAATGTTCGGATGTTTTAACAGTTTTGAAATATTTGAAAGTAACTATTGTAAAATAAGCCATGATCATTGACCGCCATAAAATCTATCATTTTGTAATGCCTATATAACGGTTTATTTATTCATAAATCTTCCATTTTTCGGTAATGGCTATCATCAGTTTAATAATTACCAATGGATTTGTAATGGATTCGTAACGGCTATCTCTTTCATTTGCCTATAAATTGAAACTCTAAACCATTTCTTTTTTTGCTGGGTTATATACACAATTTAGTTGTTCCTATCCCTTCTATTATTTTGAGTGGAGTAAAGAAGAAGGTTTTCTTTGTCCTAAGAGAATAGTTGCCAGAGCATATTGCACCAAGTTTGGTAAATTAATGCTCGAAATCCTTAAGAAAGCCCTAGAAGTTGTTATTTTTCATTTTCTCCAACACTCTACAACAAAAAATACGATTGAAGGATTGATAACCTATAAACAAAATTTACATAAAAAGGAGAACTTAAGCATGCCGTACATGACTCTTACTACCTATGAAGCACGGACACGCTTGGGAACCTTCCGTGTCGTGTCGGACACGTGTCGGCGTGTCTAACTGTGTCCGACACGCTCGGACATGCGGTCAACACGTGTCGGAAAATATCCAACACGTGGTCAACTTTTCTCGACACGCGAGTCAGAGCGTGTCCAAGCAAGAGAAAGATATGATAATTCTTCTACAATTAAAAAAGAAAAGAAAAGAGAAAGATATGTAAGTCTGATATAATAAATTCTCAATCTATAAATATTTTTTCCTAGAAAAGTAAGTAAAGTTCATTAAAACACAATGAAAGTAAACTATGCAACCCCACTGTAAGCCATTCTATGACTGTCATCTGTATTTAGTACATTGTTAGGTTTATGTACTTTAACCATTCAGCATCGTGAGATTATCGTGTGCGATTTATCTATCAAAATGATTATATATATATAACGGCCTATATTTTAGTTTTCTTTAGTTGATAAGTACTTAAGCAAGGGTGTACATGGTCAAGTTTGTAAAGTAAATCAATCTAACAAAACCTACTATTACTTCTATCTCTAAGTATGAGGATAGGCTAGAGGCAAAATATGCAAGTGTATGAACGACAACAATGAGATTGACCAGTATTTAACTTGGTTTGGTATGAATAACACAATAGTCAAACTCATTTCTTTTGATTTATTCAAATGCGACGAGATCTGATAATTCTACCATGACAAAAGGAAAAAAAAAACAAGAAAAGAGATGTAACTCTGACATAACAATTCTCGATCTTTAAACCTTGTTATTAGAAAAGTGAGTAAAGTTCAATAAAACACAACAAAAAGCAAGAGATGTAACCACACTATAAACCAGTCTATAATTTCATCCGTAAATAGTAAACCGTTAGGTTTATGTGTTTTTAGTATTTACTGGATACATTTAGTAACCATGTTCAATATTGCGAAGTTACTGTCTATATTTTTTATCAAATGATAAAAGAAAATAAAAACAAAATTTAACGGCCTAGATGTTAGTTTTCTTAAGTAGCTTTGTAGTAAACCAAGGGTATCCATAGTCAAGTTTTTAGAGTAAACCAATCCCAATAAAACCTACCATTAAGTCTATTGTTGAGTATGAGAATTGAATAGAGTAAAATATGCGAGCGTATCCTCAAAAAAGATGCGAATGACCGGTATTTTGCATATCTATACACCCTTCAACTTTCAGTGCTTCACACCTTACTCCAAGTCACATTCTACTAGATCCTCGGAGTCACACAAAATAACTCTCCTCCCTCCTTTTATGAACAATTTATTTCCCTTGACCTTCTTACGTCTGTCTTTTTATCCAACGAGACCTTGTAAGGACAATGGAGTCAAGAATCAAGCATTTCATGTCGTAATGACCATTTTGGAAATCGAGTCTGGACACATTTTTCACATGCACCCCGAATGCCTGCCAAAAATTGGATCAGTGATCTATCGGAATAGGCCTTTATTACTAGTAAGCATCTCTCTCTCTCTAAGACGGATATGAACGACGGCTTTGATTTGCTTTATTTGTTTGCCTTAAGGAAAATGTGGGGATAAAAGGATACCCTCACGCTTTCTCTGACCGGGTTGAGTAAACTTCTTTTGTCTTAACCCTGCTTACTGTCCAGTTTGGGTTAAATATTTATGGCAAAGTCAACCTGCGTTTGCAAGCAGAAGAGTCAAGTTCCATGGAAGTTAGAGAAGCGAGCTACTTCTACTGGAGATTTATTCAAGCACCATGTACTCTGTGGCTTTTGGACAATTAAATCAAAACGTATCGAGTGCAGGTCCTTAAAGAGTCAATAGAAAAATTACCAAAAAAGTCCTAAACTTATTGCAATTGTGCCAATTCAGCCTTAATTTTTTTTTTTTGGCCAATTTAGTCCTAAACCTTCTAAATTGTGCCAATTTAGTTCATCCGACCAAAATTAGCCGGTCGGAGCTGACGTGAACACCAGCGGGGGACAGCTGGTTAGCGAGACAATTTTTTAATATTTTTTTCGAATTTGTTAATATTTGTTAATATTTTTAATTCTTTTTTCTTTTCTTTTGTTCTCACCTTTTTCTTCCTCTGGCTGGCCGGCGAGGTCAACCTCGCCGACCACCGGTGAGGGCGAGGCCCTACCAGATCCAGCTAGCTCAGCCCTTGCCAAGGCTAGGCAAGGTTGCCGTTGCTAAGGGTTGCAGCAGAGGCGGGGAGGGAGAGGAGGAGGAGGCAGCGGAGAGGTTACGAAGATGCGAAGAGGGACACTGCGGCTGCGGCGGTGGCAGTGGGGAGAGCAAGGTGGGGGTGGAGATCTGTGTACGAGTGCGAGGACGATGGCGACGGCAACAACAACAATAGGGATTTCGGTTTTCTCTGGCGCTTGAGCAACGCCCCCATCTCCGCAGCCGCTCGGCCACCTCCTCCTCCTCTTCCTCATCCTCTCCCTCCCCACCTCCGCCGTAGCCCTTGGCAACAATAGCCTCGCCCAGCCTTGGCGAGGGCCAACTCATCGAATCTGGCGAGGCCTCACCCTCACTAGTGGTCGACGAGGCTGACCTCACCAGCCCTCACCTCTGGCCAACACCGGCCGGCCAAAGGAAGAAGAAGGTGAAAAGAGAAAAAGAAATAAAGAAATAAAAAAATATGAAAAAATTGTCTTGTCGGCCGATTGTCTACCACCAGCGTCCATGTTAGCTCCGATCGGCCAATTTTGGCTGAATGGACTGATTTGGCACAATTGCAATAGGTTTAGGACTTTTTTGGTAATTTTCCCAAGAGTCAAGTGCTACAATGACACGTGATGGACAATTCTACTTTTAGTTTTTTAGTCATATATCTGGAGCATTTCTTGGCATGTATTTTTTTCCCCTTATCCTCTCTACTCTCCATTACTGGGCAAATTTCGTACAATGACACATTTATTTCTCTACATTTTTTCTCTGCTTATTCATACATTGTATATGTATTTATCCTCTTATGAAATCATATAAGATTGGATATGATGTATGGGTGTGATTGTTTTTTAGTAATTTTCTGATCAATTATAATTGGGTTAATACCCTGAAAAACTCCAAACCGTTACACCTGTGACAAATTTACCCCGATGACCATAAAAAAACTATAAATTAGTATATTCATGACAAATTTACCCCAAATTAATTTATTCGGCTGGAAAAAACCTCCAACTAGTAAATTTGTGACAACTAAATCCCTTGCTAGATTGGATTAATACGACAAAAAAATCACAAAAATTGTAAACTGTGACAAATTGAGCGTAAAATCCCAAATTGATATACCAGTCAACTATCACTTGTCATTTAACTTAATAATTTAATATTAAAATTTAATAAAAACTAACATATGGTAAATTTGCCACAAGTGTACCAGTTTGGGATAAATTTGTCAAAGGTATACCAATTTATGGTAAATTTATCAACGGTATACCGGTTTGGAGTTTTTGGTGGTTAAAAATATAGTTTGAAGTAAATTTGTCACAAGTGTACCGGTTTGGGATTTTTCAAGTATTAACCCATTATAATTCCAATTACTTTTACTATGCAAAAGGAAGGATTCATAAGTTTTGTGAAAAAAGATCAAATAATATGAAAAATAAGAAATGTTGGAAATATGTTAGAAAAGATAACAAAATAAGATTAATTGTCTAAGACGTGCAAGCATTGTTCTTAAGCATAATTCTACCCTTTGAAATACGAAACTTAGTGCATAAGACTCTAGCATCCACCCAAGACATAACACTCTACACTAAATAATAGAAGGAATATGAACAATGTGCTTAACCCAACAAAAAGAAAGGGAACGTCTCTGTACGGTGATGGTGTAGAGGAAGCCAAACCTAAGTGCACACTGTCAATTGACAACTTCATAGTTATTGGGAAAGAGTGTGCTTATCACTAATGATGATACCACATCCAATGATTGGCCACCAATTATTTTGCTTGACATATCCGTTCTTTTGGAACGAGAATGTGCTTAACCCCTCGGTGCTTTGTTGATAATCCTTGTTTTCTGCATTTGGCTTTGTTTCGTAGTGTTCTGGCCTTTGCTCTGTATTGATTAGCTTTACCATGAAAGTCTATATATTTTTCATGTATACTTTTGAGTCATGAACACAATTTTTTTGACAAAAAGAAAAAAGAAAAAAAAAGGAAAGATAGAGAATTCAGTATTTCTTAAAAGATCATGGTTTGAAGTTTAATTTATTATTCAAAGAAAAGAGAGAGCAGTTAAGAAATTGTTATATATCCATTGTAAAATATTGGAGGGTTTATGGAAAAATAAAGCTATTATTTTTCCACATCAATATCAAACTGTTGTAAATCGTGCCATTAAATTGCTATTAAATGATAGTTATCAAACATTACAAATTCTTTTATATTAATTGTAGAAGAAAACCATAACAAATTGATGTAAGTAAAAACTTGTTACAAAATTAATAGTTTTCAATATATCAAAACTCATAGAAATATACAAGAAGTTTGATACACAATGATCTAATATTTTCAGTTGTACATATTTGAGCAATCATAGTAGAAAACTTTTGTCTTCCACATTGATTTTATGGATATCTAAAAGAGAATGTATGGAGTAACTTATCTACTCTTTAACCCGATATGATTGGTCAGAAGTCGTGAGCACATTGCCAATACTGTCGATTTTTCATATATGGACAGACATGGCATTTTCATCTCTGAACTTTTTAAATGACTTTCTCTGACCATCTTTTGCACTTTGCAAGGAGAAGTCTATTCCTGTAGTGGATAGGTTCTACTTCAATCTTCATTTTCCAAATCATGACAGCTTCATTTTTAGTTTTGAAAATCAGTCTTACACTGTTACCGTTGAAGCCTTAGCTCATTCACCATCCTATTACCAATTGTGAGAAAATTCTTATTTCCCCTTATGAGGCATATGCTTTTATCCTAGAAAGCCTTGAACATATCCATCACAACAAAATTTCCTTGAACATGTTGCCCGTCAAAATAAATTTGATTTACAAAATCTTGGTCATGTGACTCCGCCCCAAGTCCACTTTGACCAATGATATATCTAACTATGAAGCTTGTATTGTTTGGGCTATCTTAAAAGGCAAAAAATTGTCGTTAGCTCATATGATCATCTTGCATATGGCTCATGTTGCTCAAGTCCTAAAACTTGTTAAAAATGAGCACAATTGAGTTCTTCTATTAACTTTGTTCAACTTGACCAAAGAAAAATGCTGACGTCCTTTTGATATTCTTTCTCCTACATGCTATGATGTCGCTAAGTTGAAAAAGTCTCTAATGTTGTTTTGAAGATGACAAAGACAATCAAAGCCTACTAATGTGTATATTGGTTTAGTAAGTATCAGGTGATATATGCACAAGCTAAAATGCAAATATTGTCATAAATTGCACCAAATGAACTTATATGAGGAGTGCTCTGCCACTGTCTAGAGTGCTCTACCAATATATGAGGTCAACAAGATATTAGGCAATTAAATATGTCTACGAGTTGGAAGGATATTCAGATAAGGTGAATAGTTGGATGGACCAGGTGATGGTGAACAAGCCTAAAGCAAGGATGCTTGGTAAAGCTTGTAAGGACCATAAACATTTGCATAGAGTTAAGATTGTCAATATGCTTGGAAGGACCTAAAGATTAGTTGATGGCAATGTCTGTGTCGATGCTGGATATGTCATGTCATTGGTCATGTTTGAACAGCGACCATGTGAGGATGTTCAATGATGAAAAAGATTATAGTTGTTGTAGGGTGAAAATGCACGGCAGACGATCAGGAAGTCTCTCAAGGAACAAGAACAAGTATCTGTCAGATTTGTCAAAGCAATAGCGTTAGAACATTAGCTGCAGACGAACATTAGCTGCAGACCTATTTTCGGTTGGCTTGCAAATGTTTAGGAAAAATATTTTATGGGTAGTCCTAATAGTGTGATCTATTATGTAATGAGATTAGCACTTGCCATTTGTAACTTGTTGAACAGATTATTTATGCAATCTAGCTAGACTTGTGACTATTAGTCTAAAGAGTGGACATCAAACTATATATATGTGCTTGTGAATCTTCTATTTCTTCACTATTTGCATTACATGCTCAATATCATCACTATCTGTTAAACAATCGCTCGCGCATTTGATTTCTATAATCTATTTTTGCCCATGTTTGAAGTTGAACTTATTATTTTCTATAAATGTTTTTCATAGTTTTTTTTCAACCTATTCACTCTTCTCTAGGTTGTATTCTTAGTCCCAATAGCTAAAATATAAAGCATAAGACTAAAGTTGTTTTAGCCATATTGTTGACACGTAGATAGAGAAAATAATAAATAAATAAATAAAACATGCCGGCATTTTCCATTATCCAAATTAGACATACTTAATTGAAAGATTTCTATTTGGCTCTTTTTGTAAATTTAGGATTTAATTATATTTTCATGACGAAATTTAAGACTTCCGATGCACTTATTTCTTCATTTTTTAGGATTTCTTTCTAGCTCCCTTCATTTAATCAAGAGAAAGTATTAAATATCACCCATCCCAAAGCCTGAAGTTTAGGAATTATGAGCTTAACTTGTTGGAAAATGTTAAGGATTGTTTGACCTACATAGATTATCTACATGATTGTTACTTGCTAGAAACATTCTTCTAATTTGTACCAAATAAAACCAATAAATTACAATGGGAAATTACCATATCAGTCATAAACCTTACAAATTTTAATCCTAAACCTTTTAATAATTTTACAAAATGTAATTTTTCCATTTGAGTTTTGTCGGAAATCACCGACATAGCAATCTAATTATTATTATCGTCCTATGTGGTATAAGTAGCGAGTTAGGTGGACAAAATGACATTGGTTTTGTCTTTTCTTATTTTTCTTTTCTTTTCATTTATTTTCTTTCATTCTTTTCCGTGCTGAGATCTCCTCTTATTGTTTATCATCTTTAACCACTTGATGACTCGGCCAAAACTTCTCTAGCGCTCGTCCATTAGCACCCACTATTGCTAGAACACAAAATGGATTTACTTAAACTTCGGGGAAAGTTTAGGGCTTACTTTGCCAAAGCACATATGAGCGACGGTGGTTCTTGGCAACCAAGGGCTCTTTTCGTTGACTGCCACCACCTCCACCACTATTGAGAGGAAAGTAGAGAGCCATTATCACATCAACAGTTGCGGCCATGGGGCGAGTTTTTGTAACCCTCCAAAATTAAGTCACTCGATGAATTATCCGCTTTGACCCATCCCCATTGCATATTGAGCCTCGTGATTTTGTCATTTAATGTATAGGTGGACACTTTTCTAGTAGGCCACTCATTCTGATAGCACTCTTACCTGGCATGCTTAATATTAGAGTTCTAATGTAAGGAGCATTGCCTTTACTCCAAAAGGCACCTCTTACAAATTAATTCCAATTTCAAATACGCATTTCAGGAATGCTCTCCCCTTGTTCTTATTTAGTACGTAATTAGGTTCATTTATGCCTCCTTCACCACCCTATGAACCTATTAGGAGTCGCTCCTTATACAGGCACTTTAGCGTGGCGAACACTCTCGTTCTCGTCAGACAGGTTGTTATAGATTCCATGACCCTAGCCTCGAGGCATAAACATCTTTCATAGAGACACCCACGCCGAGCCCTGCCACGTTGTAGGTTTGCAATAAGTCTGGGAAAAGATCGCATTGTCTAATGAATATCACGTTGATGTAAATATCAGGCTGCGATAACTTTGCCCAGAACGTGTAATTTTGTCTCCGGGATATTCTATCAAACAAGTAGACTGCATCAACTAACCTGAATTAAAAACACACGAAGTCAACTCCTCTCTCTACCGTATGATTCGACGAGCGATACCCCGAGAATCTTGAGCAGAAGGCACAAAAAATTCACTTTCTCAGAAGACAGACATGGGGAAGTGCAGTTTTCTGATTCGATCTATCTACTGGGAAGAGAGCAGGGCATCGGCGAGCGAGCGGGAGGAAGCTGAAGACGCTGTCAGAGGCATGAATGCGCCCGTGGAGGGCAAGGAAGGATTGTCGACGAAGGGCCAGCGTACAAGCTAGGCCCGGTGGCCAATGAGAGACGGCCATTTGAGGGCATGTGAAATATCACGATGTCGAACAAAATCAAGGTGTTCTTTCGCAACACAAACACTTATGAGTTGCTCAAGATCTGCGCTTTCCCGTGTGTATATTTTGTCTTCACCTACACTTAAAGACGATGGAGGCCACGACCGCAAAGATCTGCGCTTTCCCTGTGAGGAACGCATGACCCACGGCGGTGGCGGCTAGGAATTATGTTTGAAAATTATCAAAATATTTAAAACTAAATTGGTAAAATTAAAAAATTTAAAATGAAATTGCATGTAATAAGTTAAAGATTGATTTAGTAATTTCCTAAATCACACTCTAACAAGACATGGTAACCCCACCCCGAGGAGTAGAAACTAGGAAGGACGAATAAAAATTCTGATCGTTATCTTCAAATTACTTCAAATATTTCTCCTTTATCATATGGTGTTCGACTCCGAAAGATCAAATGTCGTTTAATTCTCCAATTCCACTACAGAAAAAATTGTTCATGGATCCCAATATAATTAAAGGTGACATGAACTCAAGAGAGAATTACAACAGAAGATAGGATCGAAATATTTAGTACTTATACATCAAATCGGTTACTTGTAAGTCTGCCCTAACTTGGTAGCACTCTTTGTAAATTTTTTGTGACCATGGTCAACTTTTCTAAAATCTTAAGCTTACTCAATGAAGGCATGGTTCAATATTTAAGTACTCTAACACTACCCTCACGCGTAAGCTAAACATTGGTCTAAGACTAAAGTGTAGAAATATCTAATTGAAGAGGCAAATAGAGACCTAAAAAGATTTGAATGTGGGAACTCTGGCTTAGGCATTGTTTAATATCTAAATACTCTAACATTCTTCACGCATTAGATTTTGGCTAATATACTCAATGTAGACTATAGAATTTGTGTGTGTGTGTGTATGTATCGATGGAATACTTATAGAATTGGATATTCATACATTACTCAAGTAAGTATACGTACCATTCTGAAAGAACATAAGTGGTGAACTATAATAGAAATGATGACTAATGATCAGGCTTTTTACCCTTTTATCAATTGAGGATTGTAATTCAAAAAGAACCAAGTGTGATTAATTCAATTGTATTTAATACACGAAATGATGACAGGTTGGATCGTCATTAAGAGATGACATTCACAATGCTAAATAGATCACACTGTAATTATCATTCTATTTTATTAAATTGCAAACCATTTCCATTTTATAAAAGAGAAATCAATTGAAGACGAGCTGATGATACTTAGTCACCTAGGAGATACATCTGAAAGGGTTACTTCATTAACAGTGGAAGTTTTGTGAATTAGACCAATAGGATTGAGTGTTCTCACATCTCTCCCAACTGAGAATGCAGGCAGCGATGGTCGGGTAAGTGGGATAGTATCGGCTCCTAGCATATGAACCACGAGCGACATGGTTGGTCGATCTGTTGGGTCTTCTTGGACGCACAATAGACCGATGTGTATGCATTTTACTACTTGAACTCCATCACATGGCTCTTTGATTGATGGATCAGTAAGTTCCAACCCTCGATCATCGGACCACAACTTCCATGCCTGTCATTTTCAAAGGGAAGTAAGCAAGGACAATTGCACAAAATTCTCGGATTTCATATTTAAAAAGTGTGGTGACTAGGAGCATACAAGGGTGAGAAGGCTTTCACCGTGCTCTTGGAGATGAAAACCGTTGTTCTTTCGTCCACTAATCATCTCTAGCAAGAGAACTCCAAAACCAAAGACATCTGATTTAACAGAAAATAGCCCTTGCATTGCATATTCCGGTGCCATGTATCCACTGACCAAAATAATGTAATGAAGTGAAATTTCTTGGAAGTAAGAAACAATGAAAGGTTATTTTCTATATTTAAACTTCTGTAATATGAATATGCTCATTTTGGTGCTGTTGAGCTGATCATCAGAGTTCTTTATTGGCCTAGTGAATCATTCAAACATATGACAGATGTAGAAAGATATTAAAGAACTTACTATGTTCCAACAACCCTATTCGTGTTGGCCTCATCTTGATTTACACCAAAGATCCTTGCCATTCCGAAATCAGATATCTTCGGATTCATCTCATCGTCTAGTAAAATATTACTAGCTTTCAGATCCCTATGGATAATTCTTAGGCGAGAATCCTCATGTAGATATAGAAGCCCCCGAGCTATTCCAAAGGTGATGTTCATGCGCATCTTCCAGTCTAAACATTGCCCCATATTTGAATCTGTGGACCATGAGAGACTCAAATGAACCTCAACTCTATAAAACTAAAATTAAGTAGCTAAAAAATTCATTGCATCCACTAAAGCTCAAACCAAAGAGGAAGACATCTAGGCTTTTGTTGGGCATGTATTCATATATCAAGAGTTTTTCGTGTTCTTCCAAGCAGCATCCCAATAATCGAACAAGATTCCTGTGTTGTAGTCTAGCAATCAAGATCACTTCGTTCTTAAACTCGATAAGTCCTTGGCCTGAGGTTCTTGAAAGCCTTTTAACTGCAATTTCTTTTCCATCTGCCAATGTGCCCTGAAATAGGGTAACGTAAGTAGTGAAATCCCTATATGAGAATTATTAATGATTACCAAATTCGAACCAGTTCATGTTCGGATAATAACTGCTAGTTTTCCCAATTTTCCCATAAACAGGTGTTGAGTCACTTAAATGCTTACCTTGTACACGGGGCCAAACCCGCCTTCCCCAAGTTTACATTCGTTGGAGAAGTTTTGTGTGGCCGCACGTATAATGTCTAATCGTATCAAAGATAATTCTTGAGAAGTCACCAGCTTTTCTCCTCGAGTTCTTTCCTTTGAAAACTCTTCTCCGATTTCTCGTCTTAGATGAAGTAACTGAACCTCTTGGCTGTTTTCCTGCTCTGAGAGTCCAAGAGCTTACTCTCATTAGGTAAACGTTAGAAGATGGTCATTCCAGTGGCAAGCAAGATGAATTCACTCATACCTTTCTTCCATCTCTTTGTCCTCTTTAAAAATATACACGAACCCATGATGATTATTAGTAACCCAGCGCCAATCACTGAGCTAACTATTGCAATCCGTGGATTTCGTTTGACCCCTGTCAAGAAAGGGAAATTCCTTGCATCTAAACATACCACAAATCCGCACTCTTTTTTCACCAAGTGTAAATAGTACCAAGAACTCGTTGAAAGCAAGAGAGTATGATCACAGTTTAGATTGTAAAAGCAAGTCAAGTGCAATAATATGATACATAAAACAGCATATATTGAGAATGAGAAGCAACGGAATGATACCATTATATGCTTAACATGACAAATTGTGTGCCCATTTTGAGAATTGGATAACTCGTACCTTCACTGCCAGACTCAGTGCCGGGTTTTTTTGTTGTAGAAGGTGCTAGTGCTTGTCCTCCAGGTTCCCCAGCAAAATACATTCGGTACAGTACATAACAACTTGGCTGAAGAATTCTCGCACCTCCCCTTTTATGATTAAGAGCGGTAGGAAACCCTTTGATAGCAGAAAGCAAGCAACTCTTACAAGCTGACTTTGAGATGTCAGGGGTGCACTGTGCACGCTCATGCAGGGTCACTGAACTTGAGACACTAACGTTTATGGTCGCATATAAGCTTTCCGAGGAGATCACATTGTCTGTGACATTTCTCACAAACAAATCTGTCACTTTTGCCGCAAAGTCCTCATTATCGAAAGTGTGCTCCACAATCTTGTTGAAGGTAACTGAAGTGCTCTCAGGGTCGATAAAAAAAATAATCGGTGTTGTCTCCATGACAGAGAAGAACGATCTGTTAGAGTAGCGCAGGAGACACTCGTCATACCATATAGTCGCCTCTTTCTGTCCTGGACATCTGTCTATGATGGTGCTGCTAGCATTACGGATGCAAGACTGACATAGATCGGCGGCAACATCCCCTCTAAAGAGGAATAGAAAAGTTACATTAGTAGTCACTTAAATCTGGATAGTAATTTTTTGGTTGGCATTGGATCACCGTACTTTGTAGAGGATTTCATTTAAGACCAATATATCAGGTCCGTTATAAATCCTATTTCTAAGTGAGCTGATTCCAAAGACTATAATGATTGATTTGGAAGGTATTACTCAAAAATTGAAATTTTTGGTATCTTTTGCATTTGATTTACCTGCAGAGGAAGAGACCATAAACTCTGTCCCGATCTTCACCTTCTGTCGTGTTGTAGAATCCTTTGTTGGAAGCAGCGTAGTCTCCCCTGGAGAAGAGGCTTCTGAGGTTGTCCTCAAACTTGCTATGAGAAGCGTAGTCGCCCCTATCTGCGCACCGCTCCTGAATATATGTGGCAGGAGTGCCTGGGATGAAGAGGATCAGGCATGAAAGCCAGAAAGCGAACGAAATATTTCTTGGTTCATCGATAGTCTTTTTTGCTTGAACTAGGAAAGAACGCAGGTACAGTAAAAGCAAATCAAGTGCAATATGATACATGAAACAGCTTATATTGAGAATTAGAAGCAACGGAATGATACCGCCTTTATATGCTTAACATGACAAATTGTGTGACCATTTTGAGAATTAGATAACTCGTACCTTCACTGCCGGACTCAGTGCTGGTTTTGGTAGTTGCTGAAGGTGGTGGTGGTGCTTGTCCTATAGGTTCTCCACCAAAATTCATTTGGTACCGTACATTACAACTTGGCTGAAGAATTCTCGCACCTCCCCTTTTATAATTAAGGACGGTAAGAAACTCTTTCATAGCCAAAAGCAAGCAACTCTTACAGGCTGAGTTTGCTATGTCGGGGGTGCACTGTGCAAGCTCATGCAGGGTCACTGAACTTGAGACATTAATGTCTATGGTCTTGTATAAGCTTTTGGAGGAAATTGCCAAGTCTGTGACATTCCTAGCCAAATCTGTCACTTGCGCCGCAAAGTCCTCATTATCAAAAGTTTGCTTCACCATCCTGTTGAAGTAATCTGAATCGTCCAGAGGGTTGAGCATGGATTTAACTGGTGTTGTCTCCATGATAGAGAAGAATGATCTGTTAGAGTAGCGCATGAGACACTCGTCGTACCATATGATCGCCTCTTTCTGTCCTGGACATCTTTCTATGATAGTGCTGGTAGCTAAACCGATGCAGGACTGACAGAGATTGGCGGCAACATCCCCTCTAAAGAGGAATAGTAAAGTTGCATTAGGAGTCACTTAAATCTAGATAGCAATTTTACGGTTGCCATTGGATCACCGTAGTTTGTAGAGGATTTCAATTAAGACCAATATATCAGGTCCATTTCTAGTTCCAAGTGAGCCGATTCCAAAGATTATAATGATTGATTTGGAACGTATTACTCAAAAATAAAAAAATTTGGTATCTTTCGCACGTGATTTACCTGCAGAGGAAGAGACCATAAACTTTGTCTGGATCTTCACCTTCCGTTGTGTTGTAGAAACCGCGAATGGGTCCTTTGCTGTAATCAGCGGAGTCGCCCTTGGAGAGGAGGCTGCTGAGGTTTTCCTGAAACTTGCTAGGAGCAGCGTATTCGCCCCTATCTGCGCACCGCTCCAGAAGATATGTCTGTGCACCGACAGGAGTGCCTGGGATGACGAGGATCAGGTATGAAATCCAGAAAGCGAAGGAAATATTTCTTGGTGCATTGAGAATCTCTTTTTCTTGAACTTGGAAAGCACGCAAGCACAGTGAGAGTAATTCAAGGACGGCCATGGACTTCCTTTCAACTCAAGAGTAAGATAATAAGCAGCTTCTGGAGGGCGAGGTGAAGAAATTGATCAAGAACCAAGTTTTGCAGCTGCTCTCCGACTCCGGGGTTGGTAAAGACGATCTAGTCCGATTTCCACGTTCCATTGTCAACAGGGACGATCACTCGATTGGCTTACTTTTCTCCAAAGAAATGAGGGTGACCTTTCCTGGCTTGCCTTACCAACGAAAATATCTGGTGGAACCCAAAAAGACCCATTAAAGACCGGCACCAAATATAAATAAATGGACTTTACTAGCAAAATAATCATTGAGGTAATGTGAAAATAATAATTTATAATGAGTCGCAAGTTCTTAAAGAAGTGGGTCCACAAGAATTTATAATTTTTTGTGGTTTGATTTTTTTTATCCAGAATAGACTGTTATTATCACAGTACATTAAAAACTATCACGTAATCATTCTCTAAATAAATCAACCATAGATTTGGACCCTTCAATGGGTACAAATCAACCTAGGAACAAACCCAAAAGGTCGAACAAAGACTCGGCAATGGTTATTAATCATCCTAGGCGTGCTTCTCCTCCTCGTTCAAGGCAGAGGTTCGAAATACCACAACTGAGCATTCTCTCGGGGTCATCTAGAAGCATAGAAATTTCTCAATATGTGAGACGGGAGGACTATCATACCTGACGAGGCTTGCCTTGAAGGAAAAAGGGTACATGTTTCTTTCTAGAAAAAACAAATAGGATGCTCCAATGAAAATCCATTGTTTGTTGACGAAGACACGGCACTAAGAATTCGCCACGTTTTTCACGGTCAGTGATGTTGATTTTTGCTCTTCAAAATCTACGACTTCTTTTACATGCGGACAACTCTAGATGTCTTTTCAAATTTTTTTCTAAATGTGTTTTTCTATGCGTTGAATGAGCAACCCTGTTTACGGGGTCTTGCGAGAGGTGTTATAGAGAGTAATTGAACTTTGAAAGGTAGATGCAATATATTCATCGAAGTTCGTAATTTTTACACAGATTCATTGGGAATATTACATGAGTATCATTTTTCTTTTGTACTTTCTTACGTAAGTGTGTCTTGGAGGACAATATTATATTCTCCATAATATATGTTGGCAAATAATGATAGAAAAATAATTTCTTCCTCATTAATTTGATGGATTTCGGAAAGAGAACATACAAAGATATGATTGGTCAAAAGTAATAACTTTCCCCTATATGGCGCTAGTAAACCTAATTCACGAGTGGACTGGGCTGAATTTTGAAGACTACTGAGCGAGCTTGGACAGGTCTGGTCAACCAGGGGGGGTAGGTCTGAGCAAGGGCCTTGAGGCCTGGCCTATTGCGCCCTTATATTTATTAAAAAACTACAAAAATATGTCTAGGCTCAGCCTATTGCGCCCTCATTTTTGCAAACCATCCTCATAATCTTTAAGCAAAACTCCACCTTGAAAAGAGCCAATAAACCCTCCTTGCAAAATTCATTTTAGTAAACTGCTTAGGGTTTAATGGGTTTAGTTTTTAGTTTGTTTTGGCTTATTTGGTTGGGTGTGAGAAATTAGGATTTGGAACGGGCATTTTACAAATTAAATAGAAACATATGGATAATTGATATGAAGGGTTGTATCCAAAAGTTACTCAAGTATGTTTTTGTTTTTCTCCAAAAGTAGAGGTATATATGTGGTCATTCGTGAATGCTAATGTATATTTTTGGTTTTTTATTTTCTTTTATTAGTGATTTTACTATGATATCTAGAATTAATAACCACTAGTAGGACAAATTAAGCACAAAATTCCGATATAGGAGAAAAAAATAGTATAAAACTCACGAATAAAATAATAAAATAATATAAAAAATAATCCTATAATTATTTTTCATTTATTTTCATTTTCATATTTTTCCAATCTAGAAATTTTAAAAATAAAAAAAGTAAGGTTCCTCCACTGGGCGAGGTTGGCCTGCTAATGTTTTTCCCTTGGGCGACAACGAGCAGACCCAGTGGTCAAGTACTGTTGCTGAGTCATCCACACGCGTTTCTTGATACTATTGCCTGGCATTACGCATTATTTTCTATATACTTGATTATATCAAATGAAAATAGGTCATTAATTATTAATTTTTGTGAAAAAATTATCCAAAAAGTTTTAAACCTATTGTGTTCTTACTAATTCAATCATAAACATTTTAATATGTTATTTGAGTCTTAAGCAATTTTACATTTTGCTGATCGAGTTCATTTGACTAATTTTGGCTGGAAATGGATTCGTGGATGCCGAATCTCTTATGTGGTACAACTAGCGCTAACATAGACATTTTTTAATAATATTTTAACATTTTATTGAATTTTTATAATTTTCTTCTTTTCTCTTATTTTCTTTACCTTTTTTTGGATTTAGGCTGGAGAGGGCATTGCGGTCCATATAGGCCATTGGGCAAGGGT
>SMSX01000170.1:0-89827 GCA_026573535.1 Eucalyptus polybractea
GCTAATGAGCTCGAGTCTCGAGTCTTGTTAGATTGGGGAGGCCTCGACTTCACTAGTGCTGAGGTCAACGAGCTTAGCCTCACCGGATCAGGCGAGCTCAAGTCTCGCAAGATCAAGGAGGCCCAACCTCACCGTGTCAAGGCTGACGAGGGTTGGTCAGTAGACTTCATTAGTGAAAAAAAAAAAGTAAAAGAAAGAAAGAAATAAAAAAAGATAATTATAAAATATTGGAAATTTTTTTAACATAAAAATTATAAAAATTGCTAAAAAGGATGATATCTCATTAATGAATTGACTCAACTAATAACCTTAGGGTAAAAGGTTTCTCGAAATGATTTAGTATTTGGCAAATTATAATTTAAAGTGCATTGAAAAGTGATTTTGGCGTAAATATCATTTGTAAACCCTACATTTACAAAGGGCTTTTATTAATTTAAAAAAAAAAATTAGTATCAAGTCCGATGAAACTCTGTCGCCGACTATTGGCTGACCACCCATCGGTGACCAAATTTGGCTGTCGTTGAGGCTACCTAAAATGAGGTGGAACCTAGATTTGGCTGCCAACGAGGTTGCCTGAGCTTGCGTGACCTCAAGTAATGCCACTTAGGCCTTGCTGACAGCTAGATCTAGGTTCGCAAAACCCAAGCAACGCCTCTTGGGTCATGGCATCGCTTGAGGTCCCGCAAACCCACATCTGGTTGTTGGCGAGACCTAGGTGGCACCGCCTAAGGTCGCATGACCTTAGGCAGCCTCGTCGGTGACTAGATTTGGGTTCGCCTGACCATAGGCAGCTTTGCCGATGGTTGGCCAGCCTCTGGTAGGAATAGGAAGATGAACATTCGAGTAAAAAAATAAAAGGTTAACGGATGAATAATAGAAGGTGGACTTGTATTTCCAAAATGCTGAAAACTCAAAGTAGGTTCAGACCTATTTTGAACTTTCAACATTCCTAATGCTGACATTTGACTAAGGGACTTAAAAAAAGGCTTGCCAAACACCTAATATTTTCCCCAATTTGGGGGCCCAAAGCCCATTCGGAAAGCTGAACAAACGGGCCTATGTAGGAGGTCATCCTACTGTTGTAAATTAAGAGCTGAAGTTGTAGACTGCTAGTAGTCACTCCTACTAATGATTTAAATGGAATAACTCCTAAATTTCGTTGCACCATACAACTTTTCCAGTGAAAGCAATTACTTTCGATCCATCATCAATTATGATATAAGGCAAAGCGCCCTAAAATAACGTACATTCGAAAATTTTGATTGTCTTCCTGCTTGCACCCACATGTCTGGCACAATCTTGGAAACTTGCCTCTTCAATTGGAGGAAGTTCAGTTCTAGTAGATTCATATTAATACACAAATTGATTGCGTCCACCACTTTAAGAAATTGAATTTGGGAATGTGGAGTCGAGAGTGAGAGATTTCCCATTTGGTAATTTGTAGAAGTAGAACGGGTAGAAAAGTACCATAATACTTTTTTTACATTTATTTACTTGAACATATGCACTTCATCTTATTTTCATTGAGCAACAGCACAAGAAATAAAAGTTTGGAACGGATTGCCTTGATCTTACATTTATTTAAGGTAACTTAAAGCTAGTAATGACTTGGATTGCCTTGGCATTGCATTAACTAATTGCAGTTGTTGATTTTTTGAATAGGAATTGAACTGGAATAATTGACAGATTTCAGGCTAAATTGGAACTCGGTTTGTTTCAAAATGGACTGCAGGTAAATCTTGTGCAAATCTTGTGCTGTGTCGAGCGTCGGCCATCAGCCTAAATCTTGTCGGAATATGGGCCGCTTTGACTATGGGTCTTTGGACTTTAACTGATATTTGGAGGTATGGTTTCTTACTTTTTGAAATTTTTCGGGTGAACTCTTTCATTTCTATCTTATGACAACAATCAAATACATAAGATCCATGATGGTCATCAAGCGTCCACAGTCTACTGGTGCAACTCTGTTATAACCCTTTTGAGCAACTCTAATTTGGTTTTCAATATTGTAAAATAGATGTGTTTAACTAGTTGAATTATTTGAAATATGAAGGTTCAATTGCTTGTCACACATTGTATATATGGTAAACTCACCAGGTTAACATGTCAAATATAAATCTTATTAGCAATATCTAGACAAAAGTAATAGATGAGCTTCTTCTTCTTCTTCTTTTTAAATCCACCCATTATGGACATTAATTGGAGTAAAATTGGAATAAAATTAGAATTTGGAGAAAAGAAATATGAAATCTTTTACATTTTTTTTACCAAACTCATCACATGGTAATTAATTACCTGTTTTTTGCGTTGAAAATAAAATTGAGAACAGAGAGAGAGGGAGAGAGGGACAATGACTTTGGAGTTCTTGATCAATGGTTTGACTAGAAAAAGTTTATTGAACATGGAAAAGAAGACTCACTGTGGTTCTTGAATTTTAAAATTTGAGAGAGAGAAGGGAAAAAGCAATGAAGAAGTAGAATAAGAAACAACAAATGTGGAAAACGAGCAAATGGTTCGTGTTCTTTGAGGCAAAGGAAGGAAATTTCCTCCATTTTCCCTCCCCTCACTTTCTTTCCAACGAGGTTCATTCTGGGTCCTTGTCTTCGCACTTATACTGCGCTCTTCTTCTTTTATAGCATTTGATTTAGATAATGGGTAGAATCGCATTCGTTGTTGCTTCTCAATTTAGAATCTCGATTCTATATCTTCTCTCTAGTTATCTCTCTAGTTATGTGTGAAGACAAAAGTCATTTCCAAAAAGTGGAGGCTGTTTCGGATTCATTTTGGATCTTGCTCCTTTTTTATATGCTCTAGTGGGATTATGTATGTCAGACAGAGTTGCTCCTTTTTTTATCTGTTTCAGTTTTTTGTTGCTTCGTGTTCATTGATTTCTTCCTATTTTTAATCTCTATCCAGAGGTGAGCGCAAAGATCCATGATGGTCGTCAAGCGTCCACATAGTATGCTGGTGCAACTCTAATTTGGTTTTCAATATCGTAAAATAGATGTGTTTAACTGGTTGAATTATTTGAAATATGAAGGTTCAATTGCTTGTCACACATTGCATATATGGTAAACTCACCAGGTCAACATGTCAAATATAAATCTTACTAGCAATATCTAGAAAAAAAAAAAAAAGTAATAGATGAACAACTTCTTCTTCTTCAATCCACCCATTATGACATTAATTGGAGTAAAATTGGAATAAAATTGGAACTTGGAGAAAAGAAATACGAAATCTTTTACATTTTTTTTTACCAAACTCACCGCATGGTAATTAGTTACTTGTTTTTTGCATTGAAAATAAAATTGATTTTTTTCAAATCTTTTTACCTCATCTCACCAATTTGAATCTACCGCGTTAGTGTTCTCCACCTCACATGCAAATATCGATTAAAAACTATGCCATGCACATTATATTAGTAGATTTCCTTGACAGTGCATTAACTAACATTCAACTTGAGAATCTAGTACGGTATATTTAAGGTCACTTAAATCTAGCAATAACTTGGATTGCCTTGACATTGCATTAACTAATGGCAGTTGTTGCTTTTTTGGATAGGGATTGAATTGGAACAATTGACAGATTTTGCGCTAAATTGGAACCCATTTCGTTTGAAAATGGATTGCGTGCAAATCTCGTGTTAAGTCGACCCGACCATCAACCTGCATCTTGTCGGAATATGGGCCGCTTTGACTATACATATGGGTCTTCGGACTTTAGCTGGTATTTGGAGGTATGGTTTCTTACTTTTTTGAAATTTTCCGAGCGAACTCTTTCATTTCTATCTTATGAAAATAATCAAAGCGTCCACATAGTCGGCTGGTGCAACTCTTTTTTTATAACCCTTTTGAGCAACTCTGATTTGATTTTCAAAATCGTAAAATAGATGTATTTGACTAGTTGAATTATTTGAAATATGAAGGTTTAGTTGCTTGTCACACATTGTATATATGGTCAACATGTCAAATATAAATCTTACTGACAATATCTAAACAAAAGTAATAGATGAACTTCTCCTTCTTCTTAGTCTTCTTCTTCTTAAATCCACCCATTATGGACATTAATTGGAGTAAAATTGGAATAAATTTGGAATTTGGAGAAAAGAAATACGAAATCTTTTACATTTTTTTTTTACCAAACTCACTGCATGGTAATTAGTTACTTGTTTTCTGTGTTGAAAATAAAATTGAGAATAGAGAGAGAGAGAGGGAGAGAGGGACAGTGATTTGGAGTTCTTGGTCAATGGATTTGATTGGAAAAGACTTCTTGAACACAGAAAAGAAGACTCACTGTGGTTCTTGAATTTTAAAATGCGAGAGAGGAGGGAAAAAACAGTGAAGAAGTAGAACAAGAAATAGCAAATGTGTAAAAGAAGCATATGGTTTGTGTTCTTCGGGGCAAAGGAAGGAAATTTCCTCCATTTTCCCTCCCCTCACTTTCTTTCCAACGAGGTTCGTTCTGGGTCCTCGCTTTCACACTTATACTACGTTTTTCTTCTTTTATAGCATTTATTTAGATACTGGGTAGAATTGCATTCGTTGTTGCTTCTCAATTTAGAATCTCGATTCTATATCTTCTCTCTAGTTCTGTGTGAAGACAAAAGTCATTTCCAAGAAGTGGAGGCTGTTTCGGATTCATTTTGGATCTTGCTCCTTTTTGATATGTGGGATTATGTATGTCGAACAAAGTTGCTCCTTTTTTTTATCTGTTTTAGTTTTTTGTTGCTTGTGTTCATTGATGTCTTCATATTTTTAATCTCTATCCAGAGGTGAGCACAAAGGTCCATGATAGTCGTCAAGCGTCCACATAGTATGCTGGTGCAACTCTAATTTGGTTTCTAATATTGTAAAATAGATGTGTTTAGTTGACCAAAAAAAAAAAGTATTAGATGAACAACTTCTTCTTCTTAAATCCACCCATTATGACATTAATTGGAGTAAAATTGGAATAAAATTAAAATTTGGAGAAAAGAAATACGAAATATTTTACATTTTCTTTTACCAAACTCACCATATGGTAATTAGTTACTTGTTTTCTGCGTTGAAAATAAAATTGATTTTTTTTTTCAAATCTTTTTACCTCATCTCACCAATTTGAATCTACCGCGTTAGTGTTCTCCACCTCACATGCAAATATCGATTAAAAACTATGCCATGCATATTATATCAGTAGATTGCTTTGACATTGCATTAACTAACATTCAAATTGAGAATCTAGTACAGTATATTTAAGGTCACTTAAAGCTAGCAATAACTTGGATTGCCTTGACATTGCATTAACTAATGGTAATTGTTGCTTTTTTGGATAGGGATTGAATTGAGACAATTGACAGATTTTGGGCTAAATTGGAACCCGTTTCGTTTCAAAATGGACTGCGTGCAAATCTCGTGCTAAGTTGACCATTGGCCTACATCTTGTTAGAATATGGGCCGCTTTGACTATACAGTCTTCGGACTTTAGTTGGTATTTGGAGGTATGGTTTCTTGCTTTTTTGAAATTTTTCGGGTGAACTCTTTCATTTCTACCTCATTAACTATTTTGCCTCATATTTGCTATGGAAAAGTTTAAGGTGCTTTTTCTTTTCTTTCTTTCTTTCTTTCTTCGTTTGTGTACGATTTGAGCATTCATCGCTAGCATGCTCTCTACACGATGCAGTTGAAATCTATAGAAGATGCTTAACTTATGCTGTTGCGCTAAAGTTCGCAAATCAACCGTAGCAATCCAGGAAAAATTTGAGAGGCATCGCAAAATTCTGGATGCTGGATGCCATTAGGTTCCTTGGATTTGGGGATATCAAGTTGCTGGTAGAATCCAACAATTTGATGATGTGAAATGCAAAGTGAAGACCAAGGTTTGTTCAATCACGTGGATTTGCCTTGCAAAGTTTATCTTTTTTCCTTTATGTAAACTCCCATCAACCATTAGATTTCATTCTAGAGGATTTTGCCATAGTACACCAATGCATCGTTGATCATCTTGGTGGGAAACAAAAACTATTTGAATTGGACATTGCTCTTTGAATGTTTTTTTTTTCAAATCGTTGTAAGAAGTAAATTTTCGCAATTAAACTGGCTTTTGTGGGTATTTTGAGAAAGTATTAGTGTGGGTTGTATTTCCAAATAATTTGTGAATTTAGAGCTGAATGCTAATGAATTTGTCAATTTCCTTTTCTCATTTTAGTTCTGTGATATGGCAGCTTGTCTCTTGTTACCAATTGACATGTAAATGCTTGAATAAGTAAGGACCTCACGTGGTATTTTTTCACAGGACAATGAGTTTATAGATGTTATTGCATGCATGCGATATAAAGCTAACACGGGCTATGCAATTGAGGCCTTCTATAATAATAGCAATCCGAGGAAGCTCATTCAGGATTACACAATCCATGGTATGTGCCAAATAAATTATATCGGTACAAATATAGTATTGGAACAAATTGTACATTTACATGTGCAAGTGACATACTTCAAGAAACAATTATTGCATTACCTGATTTTGTTGTTTCAATTATTACAGCAATTGGAGCTTACATTGCCAGACGCAATTTGGATGAACTTTTTGAGTTGGAACATTTTTCTGCATATGTTGTACAGAGAGTCGAACATGTTGTCTACGTAAACTTCATTCTTGATATTATTATGAATGATAGACTTAAGTGGAGTTCTCTAAACTTTGCACTTTTTGGCTTTGGATATGTTATTGTGGCCATAAAACCAAATATGCGTCTTATGCTATGATAGAAACTATGTTGGTAACCGTGAATTTAGACTTTATTTGGTGCTAAATACCACATGTAAAAGTATATTTTGATTTGTATCATATGAGTTTATTGCAAGTTTTGTTCTTGTTTTGGATTGTGGTTTGCAGTAAAGAGGAAGATGAGGCGAGGCGCCGACAACTTTATGCAGACAATATTGCATACAGGCATTAGCACATTGCAAATATTTTAAAGAACAATGTGATGGGCTTCACAGAGAATGTCTGAGGAGCAAGCGCGAAAGACCTTATGGACATGGAGAAATAGGATCATCTTCGACCTTGCTCATTCCACAAGGTCTTGGAGCCATCCGGAGGTGAGCGCAAATACTCATGATGGTCGTCAAGCGTCCACATAGTCTGCTGGTGCAACTCTTTTATAACCCTTTTGAGCAACTCTAATTTGGTTTTCAATATCGTAAAATAGATGTGTTTAACAAATTGAATCATCTTAAATATGAAGGTTCAATTGCTTGTCACACATTGTATATATGGTAAACTCACCAGGTCAACATGTCAAATATAAATCTTACTAGCAATATACAAAAGTAATAGATGAATTTCTTCTTCTTTTTCTTCTTCTTCTTTTAAATCCACCCATTATGGATATTTATTGGAGTAAAATTGAAATAAAATTGGAATTTGGAGAAAAGAAATACGAAATCTTTTACATTTTTTTTTACCAAACTCACTGCATGGTAATTAGTTACATATTTTCTTCCTTGAAAATAAAATTGATTTTTTTTTCAAATTTTTTTACCTTATCTCACCAATTTGAATCTACTGTGTTAGTGTTCTCCACCTCACATGCAAATATCGATTAAAAACTATGCCATGCACATTATATTAGTAGATTGTCTTGACATTGCATTAACTAACATTCAACTTGATAATCTAGTACGGTATATCAGCAGTTGTTGTTCTTTTGGATAGAGATTGAATTGGAACAATTGACAGATTTCAAAGACAGACCCCATTCAAAACCTATGTATCACTAAACTTACATACAATCCAAACCTATTAATAACCTATTTATAAAAATTTAACTAATCCATATGTAACCGATTTCATAAAATATGAGTTTTAAATGGATTTTCAACCCATTTTGACCCTGTACTTGTAGATTATGTTAGGAGGAGGTTTGAGAAAAAGGGACCTTAGATTAGTGGGAAAGAGAAGATGGTGTTGGACGTGAAACAACCTTCCATATTTAGATGAAAGCACACACAATAGAGTATTGGACGAATGTTTAATTGGGCTGTTTTCGTTTCCTCTGAGAGTAAAGAAACCACTTAAAATTAAATTATACCTTTTGATGCAGAGTTGACTCAAAGGGAATAAGGCCAATTAAAAATTGTATTTTCAGCATCATAAAAGCTTTTTGGACTTGTCAATTTAAACTTCAAATGACTAACGGAACCGATTCGGATTACTTTCACAAGAAAGCAAACCCTTCGGCTGGGTGTGGAAGTAGAGGGCAAGCAAGAGCCATGTGGGGTGATTGACTAAGGTGAGATACACCTATATATCCAAAATCCTTTCTAAACTAGAGTGGATCTTAAAATGAAATCTAAGCAAAATTCATTCAAGTGTATGAGAGCAAGACAAACTTCACAACCTTGGCACGGACGTTGCACGATCCTTGCACAGACTTTTTTTTTTTTTTTCAAAAGACTAATTAAGTAGGGTTTGAACTAATCCTGCTATATGGAATGTCTTTTGAACTAATGAAGAGGATGGATTTGATCTTGTTAATTATATTAGTCAACAAAATTCTATTGCCATTATTTGCCTTTTCTTTACTTCCGTTCTTTCATTTTATTGATTATAATCACTAGCACTAATTGTATTGTCTCTTCCAGAAATGCTTTTTTAACTCTACTGAAGTTGAACCGATCATTCGGCTGGGAATTGGAATCAACGAATTTGCTTGGACTCAAGAAAGTTAGATACAACTGTGTTGTCTTTTTGTAACATTCACTCTCGTCACCACAGGGATCGCAATTTCATTTTGTGGTCGCAAAATCGGTTTACCTCAAATTGTTCATGGTTTGAGGAGTTGTGTGGACACCTACACACATGAGGGTGGGGGACATTGAGATTCAAAATGAACGGATGATGCGATAAATTGATTATTATTTATGTCTTTTATCATACAAGTGAAATAACCCATTCTTCACCCATGAACGTAGGCATAATTGCTGACCACTTAAATCGTGTTGTCTTTAATCCTACCTATCGTTTTCACTTTTCTTGATAGCTCATTTATCTGAAAAAACACACATATAAAGAGAGGAATGCATTGATTTTAACCGACGAGGTCAAGCTCGCCTAGGCAAGGTTTGGCCGACAAGGCTCGGCCTCACTGGCAGCTAACAACGCTCCAACAAGGTCGCCAGCCAAAGAAAGAAGTAGAAGAAGAAAAGGAAAAAGAAAATGGACTTGATTCAAGAATTATTCTCAGGAACAAATAGGTAATTTTTTCTACTTTTTAATCTTGTTCTAAATCTATTTTATGAACAAATTTATTTCTTGGAATAAAAAAGTTAACAAACAAAAAAATAGAATCAAGTACTGTCACAAAAGTAAGTGAAGCAGAGGGAGGATTCTGGAATCGAAGGAAAGAATTCTGTAGAGGAAAAAATTGTATGCCTCTATTACTTTGTAATCTCTGTACAAGATTGCATTTAATTACAAAAGAAGAATTAATAAAAGGAATGTAAATATTCTCTAATCTTTCTAATCCTAAAATAAACATGATTTCCTATCAATTTACAATTGATACTAATCTGCTAAATCATATCTTCCAATAGGTACTATTTGATCAGTTTAATAAACAAACTCTTATTCTCCATCTTTTTCAAATTTGACATGAAAGTCTAAGGGTAACGTGCTTCTTGAATATAGGACTCGAGTAAGATTCATGTCGTATTGTGAATAGTGCAATCTGATGGCTTATAAAAATCTAATCTCATACAAGTAAGAAAGTGTATGCACAGGTCAAATAAATGGGATTGTTTATTTCACCATCAATGGGCAAAAGCAAATGTAGTGAATGAGGTTTTCGTGCGGTCAATAATTAATCTTGCCAATATTAATCTTCTTGCTTTCAATAAATTATTAAGTTAGGTTGATTACTGCTTTCATGATGAATGATTCCACAGAAGAAGATGTAGATGCTAAGAAAGATCAAAGAGTTTTTATTAAGCTCGGTCCATTAGCACCAAACTTGAAGTCAATTCTAACATATCGACTTGCTCGTCAACACTATTCGTATCTTTTCTTTTCCTTATTGCCTCTTAGTCCTTGTTGACGCTCTGCCAATACTCATCTTCCCATGTCTCTACCTGCCAAGTCAAGTTAGCTTTGCTCTCGATCAAAGCTTCAAGCGAAGGAGGGTCGTACGGAGGAGGCAGGGAACAAGGCGATGCTCGTCTCGGTGACTTCACCATTGAGTCCAACATGAACTTCTTGTATGTCCCTTTCGTGGGGCACGCCATTGTCTCTGAGCATAGCTCCACAGCACCTTTTGGCACCGTGGGCTTGTACCTGAAAAGCTTCGCGTATTCATTAAGCAAGTGATACATGTAATCGTAGACATGCTCCATCTTTAGATCCTCATATATGAAGCGGCTCCCGGCTTCACCAATGGCCTTTGCCTGTAATCAGACATCGAGAACGTATCAATTCTAGATTGGCACGCAGCTTAGGCCTGAGCGACCAGGGAACAAACGAAGGGAGAACGAACCTTCTCGGTATGATTGTTGCCCCACTCGACGGCAACCTTGAGGGAGGTGCACTTCTTGTTGTCCCGAATCGGCCAATAATGCTGCAACGGAACAAGGCCTCTGGTGAAGAAATCCGTGTACTGAGGTTTGATTAGCAAGGTCATGGAGTTGCATGCCAAGATGTACTTCTCACTCACAGACCACGCCTGGCCTTCGATGTATATTTTGTATCTGTCGTAAATATTAAATTAACCATTACAGTAATGTCATTGAGGTCGATAACAAAATTAAGACGAACATATTTTTCAGATACAGAATCAGATTTAGAGCATTTTGTACCGGTGAGTGCACTGATCCGCTAGATTGGAGCGTTTATACCCTTGTTTAGTTTCTCGACCCCAGTCCTAGCATCAATTGATGAACCGTGATTAGTCATATTTTTGGTCATTCGGCAGTGCATGATGCTAAAGGCATCAGAACTTACAATTCCTAGTTTGAAACACTGAGTTTCTGTAGAAGACAGTCTTGCAACTTTCTAAACACCCCTGAACGAGAAATTATTCGTCGAAACATTACCTGAATGTAAACCCGAGTGTTCCAGTCATGTTTCTTTGTAACGTTACACTTGAGAAGGTCTTTCCTGGCTTGAGCCACGTACGGATTTCCTCTCCAGTAAGCGTATGGCTTTCTGTCCGACCAGGTTGTCCTCTTATTGCTTTCTTCTATGTCTTTCAACACATGTCTCCATGGCTTTATATTCGTCTCAACCCTACAATTCAGTTAGATAACCCTTTCGATCAACCATGCCTACAAACATAGCCAACTAAATCAAACTTCAAGATAACGAAAGACAAATCAATCCAAATGGCAGCATCTGCACATGCATAAGCACAAAGTATTAACAAAAGCTCAAGGCGAAAGAACTTAATAATAAGTACTGCCGGCAATTTTGGACTCTAGGATGATAAATGTAGTGGAATGTGTGCCCCTGCAATTCTCAGTTCGAGTAAAACCCTGTTCATTTTCCGTTGTAGTGCGTGGAATGAGAATTTGGGAATGCGATTCCTAAATAATAATGAGATAGAATTCATTACCATCCCCAAAAAGACCAATCTGGGAACACAAGGTCCAATGTCCTCCGATGTCTGCAGTATCCAAACAATGGTGGAGGGCCTGGTTTGGGGTGGGGAAAGTCCTTAGATTGGATGATAGGCCGATCGTTGCAATTGAACATCAGCTCCAAATCAGGAAGCTCTCCAGGGTACCATCTGAGAAGCTGTAGCATACCCCACAGAGTGAACACGTCCCGGGTCTGATAAGCTGGCTTAAACCTCTCCAAGTAGATCTTCCCATCCAAAATCACTAAATGGAAATGTGCATCCTGTCGAGCTCTCTCAACCATGTCCTTGGTGATCCCAATCTCTTTCCATGGCTGTAGATCTTCGTGGATCCATCTGAAGAACGACGGGCATTCATTGCCAGGTATGCGATGATAGAGATGGTGATCATGGGTCTGTTTGGTCGGATAGTTCGCGGGACAAGTTTGAGTCATGTTCCATTCTGTGCATTTAAGAGAGATATCTGGTGCTTTTGATGTAGTAAATATTGATATCTGAAAAGGACCTGGAAAGATGGACTGGAAGGCACAACGCAATCTCTTGCTTTAGTCATCACATTCTGGGAAATGGGACTGTAGCTCAAACTCAAATTAGGATGTACTAATCTCTTATAATCATGGTAAATAGTTGCTTCAAATGATTTAGATTACATCCAAGAAAAGCATATCCAATTAAAGCAATGTTATCTGAGCACATTTGGCACAACTTACTGTGTTGATCCAACAGGCAAAAACTAGGGCGCTTATGAGGAGGAAAACGAAGGATGAGAGGACGGCTGGAGAGGCAATCGATGCACGCTTCTTCAGCCTCGAATGTGCTTCTACTGTCGCCCTTTTGATTTGCATTGTCACTGACATTCACCACTAATTACCAAAGGAAAGAACCGGCTTTATATGACAGAACAAAGTGGGAACTGCCTTTCATACGTCATTACATGAAGTTGTTGTGGTAGGAGAGGTATTTGAGGTTGAAACCGAAGAAGAAAGACTCAGAAAGTCACGTTTTCTTTGAGGATCACAAAAAACCATGCAACTGTCTAATAATTGAAAAAGTTTCCCTTCAACATTCAAGTCAAAGATCATTTATTATTCTACATCATCCAAATCGAGATTCGAGATAACTTACTGAATGAGTGTGTGTCCAAAGTGTACTTATCATCTGATACAATAGGAAGTTTTATTTTGCCAAGCTCATAGACCAGTTAAGAGATTTGATGAGCCTCACACGAGAACTACCAAATTAATAAGGAGGAGACTTGATAAGCCTCACTCTGTTTGTGATATAATCTATTCTAAGATACAAATCAGGCCTCTCTACATCTTATCGTAATTTATCTGAAAATAGTTTTCTAGGGTAAAGTTTTTCTTTAGTCAAAAGTGGCTCGAGATAAACACATATATCGATCATGTTAAGTAACCACCCAATGGGGATGGGAAACGTGTTGACTCGAAGTCACTTGGCTAAAAAAAAAAAATATTGCGCTAGGAAAGAGTCCATCTATTTATTAAAAGTGCAAATCCTGAACCGGTGAAAAGAAAGAGTTGACTGTTCCGTGGCATTAAATGTCAGGAGGCGACGAGGTGTGACCGGGTTTAGATGGCCAGCAGGAGGTGTTATTAAGAGAGGATCTGCTGACGCCATCAAGAGCCCGGGGAGAAATCAGATACGATCTCGCACGTGCTCTGAGCTTGACTTTGACCGTCGCTGTCGAGTCTCGGGTGGCATCACCATCCGAACCATCAATTCCATGGTCGACCATCCTCCTTTGACCCCTGGCTCTTCTTAGAGAGGATGTTCCTCGAAAATTACTAGTGTAGAATTTTTCTGCGTTTGATCGTGACGAATCGTTGAACTTTCTTTTGCGAGATCACTCGCTACTTTCTAGCAAAGTACGAGGTAGCTTCTCCAGTTACATGCCAACTGGATTCATTAAGTTTCTTTCAATCCCATTCAATTTGAATTACACAATAGGATTTTCATTCAATTCGATAGATAAACTCGATATTTTCGAAATATCAAATCGCGTATAATCTTTAATAAGATAAAAAATTGAAATTGGACGTCTTATCATAGAGTGCGTTTGTTTAGCGAAAAATACATAATTTGAAAACGATAATATTGCTTGTGTGAAGAACCAACAAAAAATATTTTTTATTATTTATGAAAATACTTCAAAATGAATTATTATCAAGAATTATAAGCGATTATTTTTTCAAATTATGAATTTTCCCTTTGATTAGCATGATCTTAAATCACGATGACAATAGTTAATAAAGAAGGAAAGTACTTGCAAACGGAGGGCATTACTGCAGTCTACATCGAAACGGGATGAATACCAAATTAATTGATTGTTTGCATAAATTTATTCACTTGGAGCTTGTCCTCCTGATCAATTTTTAAAATCTCCAATTCATGACGGAAATAAAAGTACAAGAAGCGCCGCTCCTTGCCTTCACTGGTAGGGATTCTTGATGATCCTCTGAAGCACCACGGTCCTCGCCCGCCGGATGTCGCGGCTGCAGTTGTCGGCCTGAACCCCCAGCTGGTCGATGTTCTTCATGAACGCGCTCAGCTTCTTCTTGATCTCCTCCACCCCAATCTTCACCTCGCCTTCCTCGACCGCCAGCTCGGCATTCTGCAGCATCGACTGGATTTCGATCTCCAGCCGGTCGACCAGCACTCGGATGTTCTCCAGGTCGCTGATGACCAAGCCCGTCCCCACCTGCATCGCGACGATGGACTCCTTCTGCCCTTTGACCGCGTTCTCATAGTTCTTCAGCAGGGAGTCGATCCACTTCCCCACAGAGCAGACAGGTATGGAGGCCGCCGCGGCGAGAGCCGCCGCGACATGTGGGTGCGCCACAGCGGCCGCAACAACAGAACAGATCAGGATGACGGCGAAAGTCGCGGCGAAGATCATGCTCGAGACCTTCCTCCAAGCATGGATGTACTTGAGCTTCTTGTCGAGCTTGCTCTTCCGGAGCTGCAGCTTCTCGAGCATGGTGACGTGGTTCCGGTAGACAGCCTGGAAGATGCGGAAGAACTCCTTGGTGAACGGGTCACCGGCAGCCTTGAAGTTCCTCAGCTCCTCCAGCGTCCTGGCATACCTGTCGGCCCCTCCGGCCCGGCGGTCCTCGCCCTCGAACTGCTGCAGCGCGATCAAAATTAGTAGCTGGCTGTCGCGGGCGTGCTTCAGGCACTTATCCAGGGCGGAGAGGAAGTCGAGGGTCTGGAGGCTGTTCTCGAAGTATTCCTCCACCAGCTCGAACAGCTCCTGAGTCCCCCAGATGTCCTGCTTGCAGTCCAGGATGACCCGGACCACCTCCTGGTTCATCTCCATGAGGCACCCGGTGACCTCCCGGAGGGAGTCGAAGGACAGCGCTCGGACCCCGACGCCGGCAGCGAGCGCCTCGATGGCATGGCTGGTCTGGGTCCGGAGGTTGGAGTCGAAGGAACGGAGGTCGGCGTCCGCCATGCAGGCCGCCTCGTAGGCGCTCAGCTCCGCCGCGTGGGGCGGGTCCGCCGGGTTCCTGGCGTGAGTGTTCCCCATCAGTAAGGGCTTCCGCGAGAATCAGCAGACCTGGTCATAAACAGAGAAAAAAAAAAAAGAAGGGTCGCGGGTGAAACGCAAAGACAGAGAGAGGTCTGATTATAAACTGGAGGAAGCTTGAAGAGAACTGAAATCGTTAAGAGCCAAAAGGAGGTTTGTGGTGGAGAGGTTGAAGTTAGAGAGAGAAAGAGAGAGAGAGAGGATATTTAGGATCGAGGGGAGGAGGAGGAGGATGATGATGATGAAGACGATAGCTTGCACGCATGGAATAAATGAGGATTGTGGGAGGGCATGGAAAAGCGGGAAGCAATGTAATGCTCTCTGCGCTCTCAAATCCTCGCCCCTCTTTCTCTCTCCAGAAAAATCTCGCTACGCCGCTCTCGCGTTTTACGGTTCGGAACGCGCTAATTAGCGGACATGAAAGACGAGGTTATACGTCTGAGTTTAGCGGGATTAGGTATGGCGTCTGACGTTTACAGAAGCTTCAGCTCCAAGAATGGAGGACTCCGTCTTCTTTTTGACCTGTCACGTGGCGGTCCGGACCACCCAATATTTTTTCGTCACGTGAATCTTTTCTTCTCCTTTTTCCCAACCCAAAGACCAGCGACTGTTCTCCTTTTTTCTTTTTCTTTTTTCGTTCCCGCCGAATTGACCCCATTGGAAATTACGCAGGAACCTAAGTGGAAATTACCCAGGAACCTACCTTAAAAAAAATTTCCAACTATCTCGCCATTATCGTCGGCTATAAGAAATTACTCATGAACTGCCTCTATCCTTTCTTTTATGCTAGAGTGATAATCGAAAAAGCCGGATCTAAAGAATGTACTTTTACCTGTGAAATTTAGCCATGCACTTACAATGATGTCTTATAATAGGCTAAATTTCTCATTTCCAGTGGAATACATAAGCGCTGCACTCACAATGTGTCAACTACAAAATTGATGAGAACTTGATATAATATGACCGCAAAAAGAATGAAGGGGCTTTACCGAAATGCTGCGGAACTTCAGATCAACTCGCTGCTCGGTGTGGCCGAGGAGAGAACCCGAAGGAGGAGGAGGTTGAAGTGAAGCATGGAGGAGGTGAGTGCCATCCTCTTTATAGGGTCTTCTTGACCTTGACAGTGACTTGGTGAGCAAGAAAGTGAAAAAGCAAATGGAGAAAGGCAGTCAAATTTGCTAATGCCTTCACACATCTACCCAAGTAAACAATACAAGACCCCAGATTTGCCTCTCCATGCCATCGATTTTGCCAAATTAGCAATTGCATGTGGAGATTGAATACCTACTATAGATTTGCCAGGATAGGATATGAATTTGAGCATGAAAGTCCTAATTCGCTCGAGAGATTTCCCATTTGGGATGTTTAGCTTCGTCCATGGATGTCCGAATTTGGAAATTGAAAGGAAGTTCCGATTTCGGAAAGTCCATAGTTGGATTGTGCTTGCCAATTCGGGTAAATCTGAAAGTGCATAGAAGAAAAGCGAATATTAGTTTAGGTAAGTCCAAAAGTAGCCTCTACCAAAAACGCGGTTGTCTACCAAAAACGCGAAGGTTAGTTTTGGTAAGTTCGAAAGTTGCATACAAAAGCATAGTCTTTATCCTTTTGACGTAGCTCTTATTGATCGAAACTGCATAAAATTTGATATCCGATTTACTTCCTTGTTCAGCTTATTTTATTATTTAATTACTTGCGAGAATTGAGTCGGCTTGATTATGCAAGCTTCAAACTCATCTTGACACTTTGCAATCGAACTCGATTGAGTTTGATTTTGTAAACTCTATTTTGTGGCTTAACTCAACTAGACTTGCAAAAGATATGTTATAGTCAAAAGCCTAAATAATAAATCAGATCCAACTTGAGTTCAATAACTCAAGCTCTTAAAAAATAAAATCACATACATTTCTATTCTTGGATCTAGTCACATTATCTTGACTACAATTATAAAATTTTCGACAACTCATTAAAAGTCCATTAGGAACTTGATGCATCATTTCTAAGTTGGGATAACATCATGAATTGTCCATAAATTCTGGCCAAATATGTAATATGATTACTGAATTTTTAAATTGTTCAATGTGATTTTTGAACTTTAGCCCAATATTCAATGCAATTACTAAGCTCTTATTTTTTCGATGTAATATCTCGATTTTTTTATACGTTTTCAATTTAATCCCTAGATTTATATGAAAAATCAATGTCATCATTTCATTAATTTAAATTCAGGGATAATATTGAACATTTTCATATAATATATTGACTAAATTGAAAACATACAAAAAATTTATGGAGAACATTAAATAAATTAGAAGTTTAGGAACTACATCGCATGTTAGACTAAAGTTCGAGGACTACCAAAAATAAATTAAAGGTCGAGTGACTATATTATATATTTGAGCTTGTTTTGAATTAGCATGGGAGCTACTGGGCACGAGACTAGATTCCAAAAGAATCAATCCTGAAAGATTGTACATATCTACATCATGTTACAGTGACACGTCGGCAAATCCATAGATATTGACTGGAACACGTGAAAGATGTGCTCCTCTTTCCTCGTTCTGATTAGAACTTAGAAGCTTTTAGCGATGTCTCTTCTTATCCAGTGAGACGTGGCCACGAGTTATCTCACAAGTTCCCGGATACGGTGTCGTTAGTAAAGTCTGTTCAAGATTTTGGAAGTGGTCGCACGCGAGAGAAAAATGGCAGTTCGGCAATTTCCTGTCAACCGAAGGGTGTTTTCGTACGGGAGGCGATCAGGCGAATGCCCAACGCGGAGAGAGAGGGGACGCGAGTGGGGAAGCGCTGTCGTTTTTGCATTCGTGGCTCGAAACGCCTTCTGGCGTTTGCCGAGCAACGACCGCGAGCAGCTGTCGTTTTGCAGCTTCACGGACTTCGCGGCGACGGGATCCAAGCACGTGTCGGCCTGTCATTGGTGGAGTGCGTGACCGCCTAACGGAAACAGAGAAAACATTCCACGCCACGTCAAAGTCGTCAGGTTGTAGATATGCAAACGGTCACGTGCGCTTTTTGAAGGATCGAGTTCAACCCTTTGGCATGTTATCATGCTCCAAAAAGAAGAGCATATATTAAATTTCCCAAGAAAAAAATTTGCAATTATGTCGATTGTTCTAAACCCTCTAAAATAACCTTTAAAAAGATGAATTATTATTATTATTATTATTATTATTATTATTATTATTTTGTTGAGATACTCTAAATTGGCTATGCAAAGTTTTCAAGAAACAATCATAAATATTAGTTAACAACTATATCCGACACAATTTAAAAGAACAAGTCCGAAATACATATATTACTTATTTAAGTGTGATTGTGTGAAAATTAAGATTTCGTGAATGCAACGTATAAGTATCAATCTCATTTTATTTCCATGATGTTATAGATTGTAATTATGGGTGATCTCTCTACAAAAATCTTTCAAAATTAGAAAAGCAATTGCCTTAAAATTCCCTTGAATGGTACGTGGATAAAGGGAAGGCACTGGCCCCAGCTGGCCACGACCATAATCGGAGACTTTTACAGGGACGGTTGAAGCAAAAGGCGACCGCCCTTGTTGCCGATTTTCTGATAATGGACGACACGCTTTCGTTAGCTCTCCAACTTAGGAATCAAGTTTGTTTCCAGGGCTTGAGTTCCAATCTTGGAAGGAAACGAACTAGGGAGGTTGTTCCTTTTCCAAACCTCCTCTCTCTTGCCTAAGAAATCAATCCTCGCTCGGTGTAAATTGCGCCGGCATGGGCCGGCGGTTTCATTTATGGGCTCGAGCTCGCCTGCAAAGGCACGCCCAGGCTTGTCCATATCAGTTCTTTTTGTATGATGATTATTATTATTTTTTTTAATGTTTTTGAAATGATGGGTAGGTATGGATCAATCCCTTTAAGCTACTGCCCGTGCCCGTCTAGTGACCAAGTACTACTTTAGTTCTTCCGTGTGTTTCTTTAATAGTACTTGCCTGTGGATGGCATATGTCGAACAGTGAAACAAATAATAATTAAATGTGTACTTATTTCGAATAAAATTTCATGATAAAGAAAAATGCATTTCAAGAAATCATTTTTTAGGAAAATATTTTCTCTTTTCCAAATTGGGGAATTCATTTTCCTAACTTTAAATATATATTCTTTGAAAATAAATGGTTTTCTACTAGTCGATCATTTTTAGAAAACCAAACACATTGAAAGTCCATAAAACTAATTTGCAAAAAATTCTTTCACTCAATAAATACATACATCTTTGGACTGGGTAGAGGATGGATCAAAGGGATAAGGATATCGGCTATAAGAATCAGTCCGATTCTAAGTTCCTGAGATAATGAGTTCAATTCCTAGTTCCAAAAAAAGTGAAACTAATACTGTATGGTTTGGCTCCTGGTTCTTGCATAAGAATTGAAACAAGAATTGAGAATCGAAGAATCAGGAATAGGGAACTAGGAACCAATGAACCGCGGTTACGTATTTGGAACGTTTTATTGTTTATTTTATTTTACATGTTTATCTTTTATAAATTGTCACTATTGAAAATAGTGATTTTTTTTGTTGCATTCACTTCCATTTTACTTAGCAGAAAATGAAAGAAAAAAATGAAACAAGAAAAAATAAATTGGCCGATTCCTAAGTAGATTATGAAATCGATTAATATGGTAGGTTTTAAATTCTAGATGGAACATGGAATGACTTTGAAATCGCTCGCCCTAGTTTGTGTTAGGATTGTGCGCTCAAATACAATGAAATAGAGAGTAAAAGCTAGAAAGAGAAATCGAAATATAAGGCTTATCTTGTTTTACCTCAAACTAGGGCCACATCTAGCATATGATTCCATTGCAATTAGCACATCGTACCTCCTTGTTACAATCCTTAATTATAAGATAAAGATATTTTATGTTCTTATTAATTATTCATGGGCCAAAGCTCAAACTATTAATAAAATATGGGCTCAAACTATAGAAGCTCTTTGGCTACTTAGAGGTGCTGCCCTCGTGACCCTAGACCCTAGACCCTTGCCCGCTCATTGAGGAGCGAGATCCCCATGTCTTCCTATTGATGAGGAGAATGAATCACACTCAATAAGTTGCACTCAAACAAGCCAGCCATGTTCCAATGCAAACTCAATTTTATTAAACGCCTTCCGTTCATATCTCTACGGCAAAAGGAAAAAATAGTCACAAGAAGTTCATTGATGCATTGGGTTGTGGCTCGAAGTACTATCTAGATCAGCAACACCATGGGAACGCTCCCATCTATCAATTTGAAAATGGCAAAATTAGAGGAGCAAAGCGCAAACTGGATGAGGTTCACATGCCACACCCTGTGAACAAAACACTTTTTTAACATGATAGGTTTCATGTTCTAAATGAAATTTGAGCTGATTTTGAAATTGCTTATCCCTCGTTTGTGTTAGGATTGCGCATCAAACACTACAAAATAGAAAGTAAAAGCGAGAAAGAGAAATTGAAACATAAAATTTATCCGGATTTATCCTTAAAATAATTTTACATCCAATAGAAGATTTCATTATAAGCAGCACATTACACATTTCTAATACAAACCTCAATTATTAGAGAAATATATTATTATGTATACCTGGTAACGTCGAAATCTAAACTATCAATAAAATATAAGCTTAAATTATAGAAGCCCTTTGGCGGCTTGGGAGCACTACCTGGCCAACCTATAGACTTCTGCACATTCACTGGTGAGCGAGGCCTCCATGCCTTCCTTTCAAGAGAGAGAATGAAACCCAGACAGCCAACAGTTTGCCCTCAAACAAGCGATCCATATTTTAAACAACACTCTTCAATTTTATTAAACATCAATGTCTATGACAAAAAGGAAAAAATAGTCCAAATAGGTTCACTGATGCATTGGGTTCTTGCTCGAAGTACTGTGTAGATCAGCAACGCCACGGGAACGCTGCCATCCATCGATTTAAAAAATGGCAAAGTTAGAAGAGCAAAGCGTAAACCGGACGAGGTTCACATGCCACCCCTGCGAACAAAACACTTTCTTAAAGAGATCTCTTCAGACAATAACAACAGCATTACCCTCGATTCCACGACAACACAAATGAACCGTGTCTTTATCCTCGAACAAGGCCCGCCCGTGACCCCCCGTCGCCCATCGTGATGATCCTCGATTTGGATCAAACGCTTGAACCGATAGCTCATCATCCACTGACTCCACGTTACGAGAGACTCCAGTTTTGGCAATAGCTTGTGGTCATCGAGACTTTTGCGAATCCGTCGATTCTTCAGCGATCGACAGCCACAAACCAATCGCATTCTTGTCGCCATGTGAAGGAAACCACTGTCAATCATCTGTCTCGGCATCCTGATTTAGATATATACAATATATATGCAAAACCCCACCAACCCACGTGCCGATTTTCTATTTAAACGAAGCTGAAGCTCGTTCATCAGCACCCACTTAAGCACACACAGGAGCAATAGAGCGAGTAATAACAGAGTGAAGAATCGTCATGGAGTCCTGCACAAAGCTTGTGGTCGTAGCTCTTGTCCTGCTAGCTGCCGTGGCCAGCCATCCTGTGGCAGCTGGAAACTCGTCCATGTGCGGCATGTCCAAAGAGGGCTTTGAGGCGTGCAAGCCATCTGTGAGCGGCTCGAACCCGACCGAGCCGACCCGGGGGTGCTGCTCCGCTCTGACCAACGCCGACCTCAACTGCCTCTGCTTCTTTAAGTACGCCAAGACCTTGTTAGAGACCTACAAAATCAACCCCGACTTGGCGGCGCAGCTCCCCGTCAAGTGCAACCTCGTCCCCTCCTTCCACTGCTGAGGACCGACGGGGTCCCGCATCCGTGTTGATGCATTTTGGGGTCTTGAAATAAAAGCGCAGGCCTAGCATTTTGCCGTACTTGCCGTTTCGTATCGTATGTGATGTCTGTGTGGCTTTTGCTATGTATTGGACTGACGTAACGTTGTTAGTTTCAGTTGCTTCTTTTTTCCAACCATTATCGTTGTTTCCACGTCGTGTAAGGATGTCAAGTCAAGAGATCTGTTTGGGTAGACTTCGTTTTGGAATTGAAACACGTGTTCTTTGGTTTCGTCAAAACACAGCACTAGCCGCCCAGCTCCACGTAGCCATGATGCATGTTGTTTGGCTATTACGCCCTCTTCAATGGACTTGTCCGAGTCACGCCTGACGTAACCGATGACTAGACTGTCAAATGGTCGGTTGGCTGACCCATGTTCAGTACATATCCGACTTGCCTCGTATTACTAAAATATTTTCACATTTAACTAAATCTACGAAAATTCATATTCAGATTAAGGTGAAAGTGCAGAATGATGAAGTAAGCACAACTCAAGCTCGCCCTAACCCTTCACGAGTCCTAATCACATTCTTCACGCCTTTTGTACTCACTCCTGCTCATGCCTTAGTCACTCTCTTGCTTTACTCTCAAACGCCACCCTCTTGCCTGAGGTGCACGCGTCCCTCACGCTCAATGCCTCCCTCTCTTGCTATGTTTTTGGCCAATTTTAGTTAGAGGTCAGGAGTTTCCGAGCTCCTGTCCTGCAAACTCTACAGCTATTTGCGATTTGGATCTCATGATTTGATGGGTCTGTGACCTCGTTTCGATGAATCCATTGTTTGTTTGGTGTGTTGCGAGTGCGGAAATGATTTGAGTTCATGCTCTGCGGATGTTGGAGTGAAGAGATTGTTCTCGAGTTAATCCCATGGAATTATTAGTGTGGGATGATTGGCGTTTGAATCTATGCTTTGACCACTGTGTCTGATTTATTTGTTTTTTTTTCTTTTTAATTATTACATTTCTTTTGCTACACCGCCAATTCTATTGACTTGTTCGGGAATTAGATCGATTTCAAGATCAAGTGAGCCAGTTCAATTGGCTCAAGAACTGGCCCACCCGGGTGGCACTTGGGAACTAATTATTTCTAATTATTATTTGATTCCCAATAAAAAAAAAGTGAGATTCAATCTTCAAAAAAGTAACTTAAAAGTAATAGTCGATATTTGAACTTTTACGAAAGTAATTCCACTGATTTTCACGCCTGTTGACATAGCAAATGGAATTTTTCGTCATCATTAACTCAAGGAAAAAATGATTAAGATCACCGTCGGAGAAATCTGGTGAATCCCTCGTACCTTGATTTTATCATGGCTCTTTTCAAAAACTTCAAAACAATTTAAGGTTTTCTTCCCCCTGTCCCACACCGCAATTATTGCCCTAAAAGGAAAACGCCACAGGCATTATTAATCCATTTATCCATTTCCGGCAGGTGTATGACCAAAATGGCCCTGCCGCGGACGTGGCGGCCTCCCATTGGCGGTCCCCGGCGGAAGGCGACACCAGGCAAAAGCAGGCGATTGAGACCCCTCATAGCCGGTGTCGAAAGCGAGAGAAAATGTGATAAGGCCGAAAAATTCGCCGTGCTGTGGATGACGACAATTGACGCGAGGGAAGAGCGAAAAGAGAAAAGGCATTTTCACTGCGCATTTCGGTCGTACCTATAAAGAGAGAGAAAGAGAAAATATAGAGAGAGAAGAAAGCTTGAATCTCTTGCGAAATCGCCTTCATCTTCCGTCCCGTCGTCTCTCTCTGCGAAAAAGCACCGGAAGCCGCGCCTGTTCTCGTGCTCGAGCAGGTAAGCTCGGCGCCCCCCCGGATCTGCTCCCTTTTTGCGCGTCGCGATTTCGTGCTCAATTCGATTTTTTGCTGAATCGGCGGCGTCCGTACGATTACGCCCTTCCTTCATCGAATCGGCTTGAGGCCGGTCGCCTGTGGTCCCGGGCGTTGGTCGCTGCTGATTTTTCGCGGTTCGATTGGGTTTTTGGGCGGTCGGGGATCGAGGTTCTGAGCTGATTAGCTCTGAGTTAGTTCGATCGTCGTCGCCTTCTTTAGCTAGCCGATTGGTCTAGGGCTTTCGTTAATAGGCTCAATCGGATGCGTTGTGGTGTTGAGTTGATCGACTGCGCGATTGCTGGCGTTTGGATGTTATTGAATTCGTGTGAATGACTAGGTTTGAGCTCGAATGAGTGTTTCCTGTTGTAAGGAATGCTGCCTGGTGATGATTCTAAGCACCTGATTTTGTAGAACCTTGGGGTGATGGTCGATGAGGTTATCTGCTCGTTTTGCTTGATTATACTGTAGAGGCTGTGTTGTCTGTGATGGATATTTATGGTTATGTTTCGAATGAAAATTCAAGTGCTTAGTTTGGCTAAGGACTCGGTGAACTGGGTGGATCCTTTTTTTTCCTCGATTTCTCTGAATGGAAGCGGCCAACTAGGCTGAGGAGGTCAAGCTCTTCGGCATGGAGGTCTTGGAGTTTCATTGGTGACGGTGTTCAGACACGGCCAAATTTGAGGATGAATTCCCTGTTAAATTAATACGTAGAAGCTTCGACGGATGAGAAATTAGTCTCCTCTCAATGCTTCAAACTTCTATGCCGCCTTTTCATACTTCGCATATGCTGTTGAGTGCTGAGACCATTTTTAACTATCCGGTCTCATAGTTTTTCAAATATTAAATCTAGCTGATACTGAGCCTGCTTCATGTCTCTAGGGTTTATACTTTCCAAAGATGATTAATCTTTTCAAAGTGAAGGCAAAGCAAAAGGAGATTGCAGAAAATGCCAACGGGAAGGCCCCTGTCAAGAAGCAAACTGCTGGCGAACTACGTCTCCATAAAGGTTCTTGTTCCACCTCCTTGTGGTTTAACATATATAGCTTTGCTTCTACACTATGTTCTGTCAAAGTGGCCCCAGCACTAGCCACTGTTTCTTTATTAGTTGTTTCCTGCATTTGAATATGTGGCTTAGAGTAAAGATCTGATGGGTCTTCTACTGTCTTATCATCTTATACTTTTCTATAATTGAATCTATTGATGTCACAAGCCACATTTCTGACCATGAAAATAATGGGGGACTCTGTTTTTGCCCCTTTTCCCTAATTCAGATTTCAGCATGTTTATTATGTATCCTCTTTGTATTGTCAAAGTTATGGCTGTCTCATGCTAGAAATGGGTTACAGAACCATTATATACTGCTCTCATGATTTGCAAATCTTCAGTTTTGTATAAGGAATAAGTGGGTTCTCTTTGGAGAGAGAATGATAAGGAGTTTCTACTTGTAACCTTACCTGGTTCTGAATGTATCTTATTCTATTCCAAGAGTTTGGTTTTTTGGTCGAGCATTCCAAAATTTTAATGAGTTTGAGCTTGGTTAACCGTCTCTGTATCATATTGGCTAATTGTTTGGTGCGCGAGGAACAATATTAGTGGTTACTTTGGATCTTAGGTGCCATATTTAGCTGCAAATATTCATGTGTTAAGCTAATTTTGGGATTTCGTTTTGCAGATATTAGTGAGCTTAACTTACCAAAAACTTGTACCATATCCTTTCCCAATGGTAAGGATGATTTGATGAACTTTGAGGTGACCATACGTCCAGACGAAGGATATTATTGGTAAGTCTTTTTCTATGGCCTCTTTAAAATCTCTTCCTAATGGCTCGTATGATGGACTTTAAACTGTTATCATATAGGATTATGGATATGGGTGAGCATGGTCCAGGTGGGCAGCTTTTATCTTAGAACCGAGAACCTTTCATGAAGGACCGGTTCTAAAAAATGGGAACCGAGACTCGCCTGTTGGTTCCATGAACCCACTCGGGAATCGAACTGTTCCGGTTCGGCTCCCAGGTGGATCCATGGAACTGGTCTTCAATCCCTATTAAAATTGCATTCATTGATTAATATCATGATGAACCTATTTTCTATTTAGAGCACCAAAGCTAGTTTGGCCTTTTATTTGGGTAGAATTGTGAGCCATTGATTTTGATCAAAGATTGAAAACTATAGGGTAAAACGAATAAACAATACTCGTTAGCTAAAAAATTAATTTCTTCTAAGATCATGGTGTGGTCCTCTTACGGTTTCTTGATACTAGAAACATGTGGAGAATTAGACTCCTAAAACATTAATCGCTTGATCCATCATTTTTCAACGTTGACCTAATTTAATTATGGAAATAGTTAAGGAGAGACCTAATTATATTCTTAAATGAGCTGATGGCTCTTATTTTCATATTATGATAACAAAGCGATGCAACATTTATAGACATCTCCAATTGGTTTCCTCCTTTCCCTACATTTGTTTATTTTGTTTTGGTTGAGAAAACAAATAAATAAATTACTAGAATTGAAAAAAAAGAGTAAGGGGGTTAATCCTATTACACATCCAAGAGACAAAATTAGTCAATAATGTCCAATAACTACAAATATACATATTTTTGGTCGAAAAACTACAAAATAATTAAGTAATTGAGATAGAATTTTTCTTTTTTCTTTAAAATATATATATATTGGTCCGATGGGTGGGTGGGCGGTTCCATGCCTAGCATTGGGAACTGGACCGGTACTCACTAGTTTCATTAAATTGGAATCGGGAACCGGACCTGCTCTCATGGGAACCGCTGGTTCCGGTTTGGTCCGTTCTGGGCAGTCGGGGCGATTTCTCGTTCTTTTGCACACACCTAATTATGGATGGGTGCTCTAGACTGAGAAAAAATTGGAATAGAACATTTTCTCATCTTATTTGTCTACGGACTTTAGAAGCTAGAACTTTCTGGGGGAAATCAGTATTGCAACTGAACATGTTCTGGAATGAGATGATAATGGTATATTATCTTTCCCTCAGTGCTCAATTTGTTCATTATCCTCAGTTGTACCAATATGAATGAATTATTAACGAGGCACATTTTGTGGCAGTGGTGGTACATTTGTTTTTACTTTTCAAGTGTCCTCCATCTACCCTCACGAGGCACCAAAAGTCAAGTGTAAAACTAAGGTAAGTTAGCCCTCACCTGTAAATATGGATGGTTACTTGATTTTCTCAAGTATTGATATGGCTTTGCTCATGCAGGTTTATCATCCCAATATTGACTTGGAAGGAAATGTTTGTCTCAATATTCTAAGAGAAGATTGGAAACCTGTCTTGAACATCAACACCATAATCTATGGGTTATTCCATCTTTTCACGGTATTTGGATTTATTCTCAATGACTCTTTCCTTTTTAAATGGTAATCATTTCCTCAACAATCCATTGCTCCCATGCAGCAACCCAACTATGAAGATCCACTCAATCACGATGCAGCTGCTGTATTGAGGGACAATCCGAGGATGTTTGAGTCTAATGTGAGACGGGCAATGGCTGGTGGGTATGTAGGGAACACCTTCTTCCCCCGATGTATGTAGCCGTTGTCTATGTCTGCCAATCATCAAATTCATTGCTGAGGCTTGAGGGTTTAAGCGCTGTTATCTTGATGTAATGCTTCCATTGTCAAGTTGTATTTTCTGAACGTGAATTGCAAGGATGAAGGTCCCATGAAGGTGTGTACGAATTCACCTTTTCTTTTGTTCTCTGCATTTGTGTCCTTTCCTTTTTCTTGATGTGAATCTTGGGGGGAGACTAAGGTCTTCTCTTTGGTTGAACAAATATGTGCATTATCAAGCCAGTTTGGGAAGCTAATGTTTTGCTGTCACCTCAAATTTGTGCTACATAGCAGGTGCAGGAGTTTGGACAGTTTTAGTTTTTTCGGAATTCATATACTGCATTTTCCAGGACCTCTGCCTCTTAAATGGTTGGTTTTTCCACGCTTATACGTCAAATTTGCTAGAGATCTTAAAATCACGACGGGGCAGTGTTTAAGATCTGTAATTGAGAAATTGAAGCATATGGCTTGGCAACGCCGGGTCTGGCCTTGGCCCAGTGCTTCCTTCCAAATATCTGTCAAAACCATTGATGAATGGCCTGTCAAAAGTACAATGTTGCTATTCTCAGGCATCTGTTCGGTTCCCCGTTTGTATGACTAGTCCAGGCAGTTCCTGACCTGTCTGGTGTGAAGTATTTAATTACATTGATTACCTGAAGGTCAGCTACACTCGATAATCGCCTACGCCAAAGCAGATCTTTCATTATGTTTCTTCTATAATTTCCTCTCTTCGATCAATTATTTGATTAAAGGTGCCATTGACTCAGCCCTTTTCGGCATTCCAGGATTCCTCTACATCTATAATGCTATTATTGCGGAGGTGAGAACTTCTTTCGTTTCTTATTGAGATAGAAGTTTTCAATAGATATCCACCCCACAAAAAGACATTTCCAACCGGTTTCAGAAGAAACGACTGTTCATGCAGACAAGCGCGCGTATGGATGGAGAGAGAGAGAGAGAGCTGCATGATCCATTGACAAAAAGAAAGCATATATCGATTGGAAACTGTACTGAATAGCTTTTTAACTCAACCGTTCACAATAAAATTAAACACAAATTTCGACTGAGCTACGGAGGGACCATATCAAACAGACTTCAATACCTAGATGGGCGGAATAGTTGATCTAACAAGAATTAAATAATGCATTTCTGATCCTCAAGCAAAAGACATACGCATCGCACAAGAGAATGCAATGTTACAAATGTGCTTTGAATGATATACTCCATATGTACTAATAGGGTATGGCGAATCTCTTAACAATTGAGGCCATGTACTTGCCTTGGTGCTCGGCAAGAGCCAGCTCGGTCGTGCTCGGTTCTCTCGTGCCATCACCAGAAAATACTCCAGCACCATACGGAGAACCTCCTCTTATGGAATCCATCTTAAACATTCCAGCCCCAAAAGTGTACCCAATTGGCACATAGAGCATTCCGTGGTGCGCTAATTGAGTAATTGCTGTCCATCTGCGAGGCATGTACCGGCATCATTAGCTCTATGGAAATTGAAATTTAAGACTCTTCCCATCGGACTCTTCTGAAGAAACGCCATGGCGAGAAAGTACTCTCAAAGTTAGCTCATAATATAATTTCATCATTTATTCGATGAGTGTTTCTGGGACAGATGAACAAAAACTCATACAACTCTGGTTTGCAATGCAGTCTAGCTATCAAATTAAATGTTGATAAAACACGAGCCATTGTAGATTTAATCGATAACTCATATCAGGCAAGAATTGGAAGTAATTCTACATATCCCTGAAAGTAAAAGTTGAATAGTTCTTCTACGTTTCATCTTCTGTATTGTTCCTGATGCAACTGCTTCTTTGAGTTGCATCTAGATTTAAGGAGAGTATGGATCAGTTGATCTATGCACCAGGTTTGGAAGGCTGGAACTTAGGATCCATTTGGATTTGCAAGGTCAAACGCTGCTAAGGTAAAATTTGAAAGAAGCCCAAACAGTATGCAACTTGGCTTTTTCTTGGTTTTCTAGTCTAAAAAGTGAGAATGAGAATGCCCGACATGACAAATGCCAAATCAAGGCTACTGTCTTTCCTAAACTAAGATTCGCCGTAAAACCTTTTCCAAAGATTATAGATTCCCATAGATGGGATGTTTGAATCTCTTGCTGATAGAGACTCAATCAACTTAGCAAAGTACACGTAAGTAGACTCTCCAGTATTTCAGAACTAATTGTGCGAACTCAACATTAGGATATGTGATTCTAGATGATAGAGTTACTGAGGACTCTAGATGCTTAAAGAGGGAAAAAAACAGAATCATCAATAATAGTTCCCAGCCTCTTGACCTGTTGAACATCTTTCTGTTGTCATTACCTAAACAATAAAGAAAACCTCTAAGCAATCTATTTGGAGATTACATCATACAGAACTCCAATGAGTGAAACCACCTTCTTTTTCCCAGTATCAACGTATTCAAACCCGTTGCCCACACTACATATATTGTATCCACATCAGACTTTTGATAAGCTTCCCAAGCAACCCAATTAGTCTTCATTAGACTATTACATGAGGCAACTGAACTGACGTAATAAACCTACCGATGCTCAAGAGCAGAAAATTTTAGAAAGTTGTTAAGGAAAATTGTAAGCATGTATCACAAAGTCAATTCTAGTTATGCAAGTTTTTGGAGATGCTTCATTCCGCTGTCTAGACCTCACCATAACTGTTGTGCCAGAGAATTAACTTTTGGTAAACACTCATTTAATCGAAACATCCTCAGAATGCAGTTGAGTCATCTATTAACATAAGAAGGATCCTGTATTTGTGATAGATTCTATAATCTGGAGATTACTTCATAACTCTGGATTTGCGTTGATTAATGACCTTTGGAGATACATAAATGTTTAGTTGCAATGTCTCTTCTAAATCAGAATTTTATCCTACACAAACATGATCAGCTGAGCACAAGTTAAAGCAGTAATTTTAATCATTGGAAGATGTAATCACTGGATTCTCTTCCAGCACCGTGATTTCATTGTTCATCCAGTTGATTCTGCGCTCAAGGATTCTACCCAACCCCTCTAAACACATTCAAAACAAGCATACCAAGATGAGAAGCATCAGAGCACCAAGCAAACCAACCAATCCGAGGATTAACTCCGAGCAAGACGATATGAAATCAGCCAGCTCAAGATAGTCTTCCCATGCAGCCACTAAATTCGACTATTAGCAAAAGCTACAGATTTTCACAGTAAGGAAAACGAACGAAACAGAAATCTTACGCAGTGGTTTCTTGCCCTCCGCCCTGAGTGCCGGTGCTCACAAAGAACCCGGCAGGCACTCCGGCAAGCCTCTGCTCGTGCCACAACCCGCCGGTCGAATCGAAGAAGGCCTTCATCTGCGACGCCATGCTCCCAAACCTGGTCGGAAACCCGAACAACAACCCATCGGCTTCCACCAATTGCTCCGCGGATATAACGGGCACTTCCTCATCTCTCTGTGGGACCCTCATCTGCTCCAGAACCTCCGACGTCAGCGTCTCTGGCACCCGGTAAAGAACACCCTCAACCCCATCAATTGAATCCACGCCCTTCTTGATCCTCCTCGCCATAAGCTCCACGTGTCCGTACATTGAGTAAAAGATGATGAAAATTTTCAGCTTCTTGATCGTCTGCGCATGGTTTTCTGTGACCGGGGCAGTGACTTCTGCTGCTGCTGCTGCTGGGGCTCGTTCCCGGGCAGGAGCGGGACCGTCCCCATCTGGGTTCGGAGGATCTTGATCGGGGGACTCAGCTGATCTTTTCTTGCTTGGCACACAACCGCCTCCTTTACCCATTAAATTGCCAGCTCAATTTCCAAAATTTCTAGTTCTAATTCGACGGGTGTAGGATTCTTGGAAAGAGAATGATGCTGGTGCTACACTCTGTGAAATGGTCGATTCAAGAAACAAGGATTTTTTCAACTGGGTAGTACTGATAGTCAGGAAGAAGAAGAAGACGACAGAGAATTAGAGAATGAGGAGAATGGAAGAATCAGTAGGTGGAGTCGATCTCTGTCCTCGAAGATGAGCTCTGGTGTGAGCTGTGTGGAATTCGGCGAAGACCATTTGCTGGCATTCTGGCATAAAATAAAGAAGAGGATGGACGAGACCGGGTCGGAAAATTTATCTGCTGACTGAGTGGATTGTGCAGAGAAGGTCGCACGTTGTCTCTTCCTTTATCTACGGGAAAATTGCATAAAGAAGCTGCTGTTGACCTTTTTCTACGGCGGAGTCATTGCGTTGTCCCATGAAATCACACGGTTTCACGCCACTAGAGACCTTTTCCAGCATACATTGTCCTCTCTTTCTTTTACAAGAAAGAGAAAAACAGGATGTCCCCGGGCAACATCTTTTTCGCGAGTCAATTTAGGACATATTCCTTCATCTTTTTTTTTTTTTTGTCAAGTAAAAGGTATATATATTCTTTATCGAGACACAAAAAAAAGAGAGTCAATTTATGATGTTGAGTATCGAATAGAGGATTGTCAAAATTATATGGTTTCACAGTTTCATTTTTATTTAATATTAAAAAGATCGAGAGATAATTGCTTCCATTGATGGTAAAAAAAAGTTGTAATTGCTTCTAAATATATTGAGAACTTCATGGACATTGTCCATTGGACAATCTCAATCATCATTTCCAGTGGGGTTGTTATTTCAGGTGGGGTCGTGCAATTAATGGCTATGATTTGGATTCAAGCACAAAATATTTTTACTTGAGAAGAACCCAAGACTTAGCTCAATGCATACTGCGTAGCGTTGGGGCACATAATTTCAGAGAGCAGGTGGAGAGTTAGATTGTGATTATTACCAAAGCAATCGGCTATGATTAAAACAAGCAATGGATTTAAGCATTTGAATGACATGCCATCATTTTGAGAGATCAGCGCAAGAGACAAACACCAATATCCAATTTTTTGAAATCTCTCTTCTTGATTCAATGACTCTTACAACGCATATCCCTCTAGTTCCACTCTATTCCTAACGTGACGTATGAAATAAATGAGACAAATGCGTTCCGGTTCAAGAATGAAATGTTGCTCTTCAAGAGTATTGAGAGCCCCTTGAGTTTGGAAAGGAAGGATATCTCACTCATAAGACTCAAGCATTCACATGCTCTACTTCACTTGAGCTTAAGGAATGAATGACCAGAACAGGGCAATAACCTAGAAAGAACAAGGCCATTAGAGAAAAGGGGGGGCTGGGCGAAACTAAATAGACACAGTTAAGGTTTAGGAGTTCATGGCATTCTATCCCACCTAATCATTTTTCAGTTCTCGTTTTCTCAATGAAACGATTTCCTGGGTAGTATTGTCATCTACATCAGAAATTCTAGACTGAGGCTGTGCAGGCTACAAGTACGGTTTGATTTACTACTAGAACAAAAGAGACTCAGAAACAAGAGAAAAGGACTCAAGATCAGTAGGTTTGACCCGAAAAGTTCACCCATAGCTCACAGAGGAAATAAGGCCTTCTATTCAATCAGATGATTAGAAAGAACACCCACAGATCCGTACTACACAAAACAGCAGTTTCTAAGCTATTTGAAGATACAGCCTGAGAAATATTGTAATATTCTCAGAGAAAAGAAAAATGGAGGGAAACCAATGAGGCCAACGGGAAAATTTTTCAGATCTAAATGGTATGCCGTCGACTCCCAACAAGTCAAGTTTCAACTACGAAGACAATTGGTGCTAAGAAGCATCTTTGAATACCAGAACGGCATTTTACGAATCTGAACCATCAGGGAAGGGTTTTAGAGCATCTTCTTTACCATTAACATAGTATTCAACAACCGCCTTCATGCGCAGAAGCTTGTCGTGATGGTAGTTTACATGAACAATCACGGGCTTAATTTTGCTGAGGAAGGCATCTTTTCTGACAGTCCTATAGAGGACCTTACTATTCATAAAGAGATAAAAGTCCATCGTCCCCTTGGCAGCACGGAGACCATCATGCCCGTTATGTGAAGGAAAAAAGAGTTCCTCATTGAAAAGCGCTTGGTCCCAGGCATTTTCCTGAGAAAGCCTAGCAGCCACACGATCAAGGAGCTCGATTGAAGGGATGGTGGGTCTGATATAAAAGAAACCACAATTATAAACCGAGATACGATTCGTATGACCGTCTCTGGTCCAATCCATTCCAGGCTCATCAAAGACATCATGGAACCCGTGAGCAGTCCTGTTGTCATGACCGTCTGACATGGACTCCACATCTGAATCTCGATATAGATGGTCAAACGGGTTTTGCAAGTAGACTATGTCGACATCAGAGAGAAGAACACTATATCGCAACTGCAAAAAATCCCTCAAAATGCGGAATTTCAATCCTGAAACGGCTTGACTCCCTCCTGTCCTTCCTACGGAATCAATGTCTTCATCTGGATCTCTTTTGTATACAGGAACACCGTTTGATTCACAGAACTTAGCAATATCTTCATCCAGAGGAACGACCAAATAATTAAGCATACCACTCTCTTGATGTTGATGAACCAAACTTCCAACAATTCCTTCACATTTGAGTTGGCCAGGGCAACTATGAGCTCTCAACAAGTCAAGTTTCAGCTAAGACAATGGGTGCTAAGAAGCATCTATAAATACCAGAACGGCATTTTACCAATCTGAACCATCAGGGAAGGGTTTTAGAGCATCTTCTTTACCGTTAACAGAGCATTCGACAACCGCTTTCATGAGCGGAAGCTTGTCGGGATGGTAGTTTACATGAACAATCACGGGCTTAATTTTGCTGAGGGAGGCATCTTTTCTGACAGTTTTAAAGAGGACCTTACTATTCATAAAGAGATAGAAGTCCATTGTCCTCCTGGCAGCATGGAGACCATCATACCCATTATGTGAAGGAAAAAAGAGTTCCTCATTGAAAACCGCCTGGTCCCAGGCATTTTCCCGAGAAAGCCTACCAGCTACACGATCAAGGAGCTCAATTGAAGGGATTGTGGGTCTGATATAGAAGAAGCCAGAATTATAAACCAGATGCGCATCGTATGAGCGTATCTGGCCCAACCCCAACCCATTCCAGGCTCGTCAAGGACATCATTGAACCCGTAAGCAGTCCTGTTGTCATGACCATCTGTCATGGACTCCACATCTGAATCCCGATAAAGATGGTTGAACGGGTTTTGCAAGTAGACTATGTCGACATCAGAGAGAAGAACACTATATCCCAACTGCAAAAATTCCCTCAAAATGCGGAATTTCAATCCTGAAACAGCATGATTCCCTCCTGTCCTTCCTATGGAATCAACGTCTTTATCTGGATCTCTTTTGTATACAGGAACACTATTTGCCTCACAGAACTTAGCAATATCTTCATCCAGAGCAACCACCAAATAATTAAGTATACCCACTCTCTTTATGTTGGCGAACCAAACCTCCAACAATTCCTTCACATTTGAATTGGCCAGGGCAACTATGAGCTCTCTATTAACTGCGACTTTCTCCAATATCTTTGCCAATCTTGGATTCACAGATTCATCAGGGACAACAGTGGGATTGGTTCTTGAACCCTTCACAGTACCAAATGGCCCAGCTTACTGCTGTTTACCCACGCAAGAACTTGCTTCTGAGCCTGATCTTTCCCCTGTTCAGCTAACTTAAGCTTTTCCATCAACTCCCTAACTCCTTTTTTAGCTCAGCATTTTTCTGTGAAACAGCCACGTTCTCCAACATCAACATGTTCATTCGCTCAGATGATTCACAAGAGCTGGAAGAGGACTCTCCCTAGCAGGCAGACAATAAAAGAAGTTGTTTATGGCATTGGCAGGATAACACGAAGAACAAGTTAATGCCCATCATTCCATCAAATTTATGAACTACTTTTCCATTTAAGACTCATGTCTCATTCACACATCTCAGGCCATCGTTCACATATTTCAACCTGAAAACAAACGATGTAATATAACAAGGAACCATTTTGACTTATATGTCTGCAGCAAATGAAGAATAACTCATGTAGCGAGAGGATGACGGACCAGCATGTTGAAGCAGAACCTGTTTCCCTTCGGATGAAAAACAAGCCCAGCATTTTCATTTCTTACAAGAAAGTCCATTTACTCTTCAGGTAAAAGTTACATATTCAGTTCTTTCATGAAGTAAACCTCGACTGATGTCTCAACTCAACCAATCCTGACCTAAAACTCGTGCAATATCACGGTAACATCGGAAGACAGGAATCTTCAAACAATAAGTCTTAACCTTCAAAAGTCAAAATCCAGACTGTAAAATTAGAAATCATTAATCCATTCATTTCGCAAAAAATGCAACGTTTTCGAAAATTATTTTCCAGGAAAATAACCATTTTTTCCGGTGTTTGATAGAAATTTGAAAATGAATTAGAAAATGTTTTCTACAATTCAATATTCTGATGACCTCGAGCCTTGCCTAGCTCACTGGATCTAGCGAGGCCCAAGCTTGTTGGCCTCAAGCAAGCTCGACTTTGCCAAATCCGCCCTTGCTAGCTTGTGGCGAGGCCGGAGCTTGCCAATGGCTAGTTGTCGACTATTGTCGTGGCCGGTGACCAATTAGGGAAGAAGAAGAAAGAAAAAGGAAGAAAAAGAAAAAGAAATTAAAAACTCCATATTTAAAAAAATAAAAAATAAAACATAAAAATAAAAGGAACATGTGTTTGGTGAAAGAAAGTGAGATGGAAGAAGGAGACCCAAATAGTGCCAAAATTTGACATGGGGACACTTAAAGTATCAAAAGTTAGAAAATGTACACTTAAGTGCCAGAATCAAAGCAAAATAGATTAATTAAGTGTCAATGATGAGAAAATTCAACCAAAATGTTGATGTAATGTTTTTCCAATGAGACAATGTGGCTAGATAAGCTCAAAATGATGTCTTTTGTATGTTGACGTGATAGATAAACAAAAAACAACGTCGTTTTGCCTTGGTTTGAATTTTAATATAAATATTAATTTAATTAAATCTAAAACTAAATTATTTTAAAAAAGGAGGATGGCAGAATGGTGAGGACTGCATTTTTTATTTTTTTATTTTTTTGAATTTAATTTAATTAATATTTGCCTCTTATTTGAATTTTAATATAAATATTAATTAAACCAAATTCAAAACTAAAAAAAAAAATAGTCCTCACCATTTTTCCATCCTCTTTATTATTATTATTATTATTATTATTATTATTATTATTATTATTATTATTATTTATAAATAATTTATTTTAAATTTAATTAAATTAATATTAATATTAAAATTCAAACTGAGACAAAACAACGTCATTTTGAATTTTCTTTGCTGACTCAACTCTCCGGTGAGTCATGTAAGAGAATTATATTAATAAAATATTATCACGTAAGATTTTTGGCCAAAGTTGCTAGACTTGGCACTCAAGTATCCTAGTTTTTTTTAAAAAATGCACTGAAGTGTATATTTCATAATTTTTGATAGTTAAGCGTCGCTCATATCAAATTTTAGCACTTGTGCTATTCTTTTGTTGTGGAAGGAGATATGAAAATTATTTTCTACATTTCAAAAGTGGAAAACATTTCCCCCACTTTTGAATGTGTTTATTTTTTTTATTAATGGAAAACGTGAGAAAATTTCAAATAAAAGTTAGAAGTACTCTTATTTTCTTAAATAAGAGTTTGAGGTGAACAATATTTCAAATAAGAGCTCAAAGCGGGTATATCGGTTCCAAAGAAGAGCTTGAAGTGGTTATGACTGTTTTAAATAATAGTTTAGTCTCGTTAGCTCGCCAGTCAGCAAAATATTCCGGTCGATTAGTGTGGCACCCCCGAACGGCCCCCAATTTGCTAGGGTCGTCACAGTCCACTTGCCTTTCTCTTGACTTGATAATATATTACTCTGATACCAAAGAGTTATAATAAGTCTATAAGTCCTGGGAGTTTATATCTTTTAGATTGGTCTCTGCGTAGTTTACATAATGGAAGCACATCCATCAACTCCCCTTTCACAAATTAAACGATACACACTAACTAAACACATTTTTAGGTAATAAGCTGAACACTTTTATTTACATAAAACTAGATGGACATCTTTAGTCGGTACACCAAAATGCCGTAGTTTTCTATGCTCGGCTATACTTCAAAAGATGACCGACATCTTTTCCAACAGTCGTATACTTAAAGTCCATCGATTAGTATTGACATCCAAAAGTTCCTTCCTTTGTTGTCCTCCTCCTTGCAATCATATCCAACTACTCGGTCCATCTGCTGATGGCAATAGCAACAGAGGTATCTTGTTTAGTCTAAAATGTTAGTCCCCAAAAGGGATGAGTACAACCACTCAACTGTAAAAAATCCACTAAATTATATCGTGCGTAGCCATCACAATCTAATTTCATGCAAGATAGACAAAACATGTATAATCAAAGGAAATGAGTGATGTGCATCCTTTTCATAAAACCTCTCAATGCAATGACAAGTGCAATTTCAAAGCTAAGATGCACCATTTCAGTCACACGGGTCTTGATTATAGAACCAAACTGTTATGACACGTCTCATTTCATACCACACAATTTAATCCTATAACTAGACCACACACACACTTAGTAGAGCCATCGATTTTAATATTCAAAATGTTTCACCCCCTAGAGGACCAGTGTTTGCATCATTCTGGGCATTCGCACCCAATCTTGGCATCGCGAAGTCCTCTGGAATTATGCCACGGGGCATCAATTTATTCGAACCTTTGGGCATCCCGACTCCTGGGGCATCATTGACTCAAGGGTCCAACGGCAGCATTAACATCTTAATTTATTTCAACACCAAAAAATATTTTCGATGCAATGCCATCAGAAGTCCCATGAGTTTTAATCAAAATTTCGGTATTGAACAACATGTCGAATGCCACAAAAACAATCATGTTGGATAACAACTCAAGATGCATTTGATATAGCTAGTATAAGAACCTAGAGGGGGGGTGAATAGGTATAAAACAATTTCCTTGAAGATTGTGCAATATTTAAACAGTTAAAGGATTTGCAACAGTTAAAAGACAATCGCAAGACTGAGCAAGAGAAAGAGAGAATTGAACACGCTGTTTATAGTTGTTCGGCTTGATTCAAGCCTACGTCCACTCTTCTGCACTGACAGCCAATTGGCTGGATTCCACTATGATCAAAGAGCTGTTACAGTATTGATCTTCCTTGATTTCTAGGTGTAGATGATCTACCACACTCGCTCAAGGTGTCACCAAGTACTAACACTCTCTGTGTATACAATTTCGCTCAAGCTGTATCGACTAACAATCAAGGATCTTCAGACTCTGGAATTTTTCTATCGATCACACACTTAAAAAGCAACTAGAACGACTTCCTTTTTATACTCCTTTATGCCATCATAGCCGTTGGCACTTACCAAAGGAATTCCTCCAATCTACCCGTTGGACGGAATCAATCAAGAAGATCATCCGAGCTATTTAAGGAATCTGACGATAGCCCATCAATCCTGTTCGCCCATACAATCAGGATCTCGGTTTCCAAGAATAGAATTTTCCAAGATTATTTCGTCGACCATCGGATCTTCAATCGATCTTAGATAAGAATCAAAGAATCCGAAATGATTATCCAACCAAAGAATCTTTTCCGGAGGATAGGATCGAATCCTCAACCATTTACCTCGGCTTTGGATTTCCTTCGTCACTTGGATTAGAAAGACTGTCAGTGAGAATAGACTTAAGTCTTTGAGTCTTGAGTCTTGAGTCTTGAGTCTTTAAACTGTCGGTCTCCGAACATCCAGACTTAGACTGATAGAAACGTTTTGTCAGCTTCAAAATATTCTGGAAAGATTTCTCCAACAATCTCCCCCTTTTTGATGGTGACAAAACTTTCTTGAAGATTTGAACAACTTTGACCTGCAAAACATTTCTCAAGCAATATGGCTAACTCATAAATATTAATAAAACAACCAGACTCTGCATCCACAGAAAATTGGTTAGTCTTTACATGAGAAACACCATATAACAATACTTGAAATAAATGCAACCATTGCAACCAGTCAAGCATCACAATCCACAGTCAATTCAGTCAAATTCACACCCAAGTTCAAGTTCTCAAGTCATACTCAAAAATAAACATAACCACAAAAGTCAAAGTTTTTAAAAGATGTTTGTTCAAATTGGTTCTCCCCCTTTTTGTCAGCATTGAAAAGGGTGAGAAAGGAGTCATGTCTGCTTGGGAATACGCACGATCTGGAAATCCCCAATGGATTGGACTACTCCTTCGAGCTTCTTCAGGTCTTCTCTCAGATGAGCTACCTCTTCTCCCTTGGCATTGTCTTGAAGTTGCAGAGCAAGGTCTTTGAATTTATCCTCCAGAGAGACTGAAGATGCTTGTCCAGCGCTCTTCAAAGCTTGGATTTCACAGTCCAGAACATATATCTGGCTACGCATTTCCAGAAGAATATTCATGATGCTACGAAAATCTGCAGAATCATCCGTCTGTGTACTGGCATTGACTTTCTCAGATGATGTGTATGCAGACGATGGCGCTTTTGAATGGTCTGGCAGATTTGGAATCGATGCATCACCTTCTTCAAGCAAGTGAGAGACCTGAACTTCTTCTGGGTCTTCTGGAGATTGTCTTAGATCTTCACTGACAGCAGCATGAGGTGTAGACTTCTCTTGCTCGCTAACTCCCCCTGTCTCGAGGACATCGAAAGGGGAAGAGTGATGATCATGCTCTTGATCTTTCTTCTCTCCAGATTTGTTAGCAGACTTTTCTTTTTCTCCTTCTCCTTCTTCTTCGACTTCTTTCTCCTTCTCTCTCTGTTCTTCTTCTCCTCTGTTCTGCTTTTCTTCTTCTCTGTTCTGCTGAAGTTCTGTCGGATGAGACACAGAACGTCTGGTTCTGGTCAGAGCTTGGATAGAGGGATCTTCATCATCTTTATCTTCATCTTCATCCTCAAGGATGAGAGTTCTTTTCCTCTTTTTCGATGGAGCACCAATGGCCTCCTTTCCTTTCCTTTTTGAAGCAGACTGGACTGGAGATTTCACTTTGAATTTCTCCATTGCCTTGGAGAGTTCTTGCAGACGCATCTTCATTAACATTTTCAACCCTACCACCATTTTTTCACACGGTCGATCACAAAATGTATGCGGTAGTTCAATGTTCAGATGTCTGAAGATCTTGGTCACCAGACCAGGATAAGGCAATTGTCCTTTGTCTTTTGACATTGCTCTGTACATATGGAAGAGGATAGTGTGAGGGAGAGAAAACTTCCGTCCTGAGTTGATCGCATACATCAACTTTGCTTCAGAAAGAGACACAGAAGTCTTTGACGTAGACTTTGTCTGAGACAGTTGATCACAATCTTATGAAGCACGATGTTGATAGCATTCATCCTCGAGTAGGTAATTTTCTTCTCTACATCCATATCTTTGACAAGATCCAGAGTAGTACGAGCAGGTGAGACTTTGATTGGGAGATAGCGTCCCCGTTCAACTCCAACAATGTCCGCCAACATATTCACATCTACCACGTAGACTTGATCTCGAACACTGAATGAAATCCTATTCGCATCCAAAAAGCTAAGATTTGAATAGAAATAAGCGGTCAGTTGAGCATACCCGTCTGTAGAGTCAGAGCAAAAAGTCTCAAGTTGAAGCAAATTCAACTTCTCTCTTAAGTTCACGTTGATAGTGTCCAGGAAGTCAAAATCGACACTTCTAGGGTTTATCACCCCTCTTTTCAACAGCCTGAAATACACTTTTTCCTGATCCTTGGATTTAAACAAATCCATCCGATTTCCTTTTACTTTTGCTGCCACACCCATTCTAGGTTTAAATTCAAGGAACATTTTGTCGTCATCGTTCCCGTCAATCAGATTTTGTCCTGGCAAACGAGGGTCTCTGGGAATGTTTGCAAGAGCCTCCTCTGCCCTTCCTTTCGGAGCAACTCCCAATTCCTCCATTTTCCGCAGAAAAAGATACTCATTTCCATAATTTTTGTCCTTAAGGAAGTCATCTATATATTTTAACGAAGAACCAGAGGTTTTCAACGCACGATAAAGTTTATAGATAAAGGAGGGTCTTTGGACTCTTACTGGGTCGGCTTCCTCGATTATCTCTTCTTCCAGATGTTGACTTGCACCTTGTGGGGCAGGAGGAGTTGAATGACGTGGAGGAGAGCGAATCGGACTTTGTCGCTGACTTGATAAGTCTTCTTCCTCAGTAAGATCGAAGTGAGTCGGTCCCTTCTCCATTCTTTGTGGTCCCCTGCTTGCTATTCTTGATGATTTCCTTGAAGACGACATCCTTCTTTGTCTATTGGAAGATTCCTTCACTTGCTTTTCCCAAGAAGAATGACCACTTTCTCGACGATGAACAAGAAGAAGAAACAGTATCGGGAGGAGAGTGTCTTTTTAGGGTTTTGAAGATTTGGGCGAAGAAAAAACTGTATATATATATGTACCTCGGATTTGAAAAGAGAAGTTTAAATCGGTACAAGGATAGTGTACGAACACATCTTTTCAAAATCAATAACTACCAAAATTAATTCCTTGAAAAATTTTCGAATTATATCTAAAAGAGAGATCGTACCTTTTCGAGATTAAATAACTAAACAAGAATTCGTACCTTTTAGATAAAATAGCAACTTACAGTCTTTAGCCATGAATGTTTGAGTCTCACGATTCAGAGTCTTAGAGTTGGTGAGTCTCTAGACTTTAACTTCTTCAAGCTTCAAAATGTTGAGTCTTGAGCGGATGAAGTCGAATTGATTTTTCTCCAAAGGCTTTGTGAATATATCCGCTAGTTGACTCTTTGAATCAACAAATTGAATCGAGATTTCTCCATTTTGAATATGATCTCTAATAAAATGATGTCGAATCTCAATATGCTTTGCTCTTGAATGAAGGATTTGATTTTTGGTGAGATTGATCGCGCTGGTGTTGTCACATCTGATTTCCGTGCATGAGTCTTCAATGCCAAAGTCTTGTAGCTGTTGTTTTATCCATAGAATTTGCGAACAGCAGCTTCCAAGAGCTACATACTCTGCTTCTGTCGTTGAGAGAGCTACAGTGCTTTGCTTCCTTGAAAACCAAGATACTGTCCTGTTTCCAAGCAATTGACAAGTTCTAGAAGTGCTCTTTCTATCGACTCTGCAACCGGCCAGATCTGCATATGAGTATCCTAGAAGATTAAAGTCTCCCTTCTTGGGATACCAGAGACCGATGTTTGAAGATGAGGCAACGTATTTGATAACACGTTTTGCAGCACTGAGATGGGATTCTCTAGGATCTGATTGAAACCTAGCACAGATGCAAACACTCAACAAAATATCAGGTCTAGAAGCAGTAAGATAAAGAAGTGAACCGATCATGCTTCTGTATAGCTTTTGATCCACTTTCTTCCCTTCTTCATCCTTGTCTATCTTCTGAGAACATGACATTGGTATGTCGGTCTTTTTGCACTTTTCCAATCCAAACCTTTTGACAAAATCATTTGCATATTTTTCTTGATGGATAAAAGTTCCTTCCTTCATTTGATTTACTTGGAGTCCAAGAAAGAATGTTAACTCTCCTATCATACTCATTTCAAACTCATCCTGCATAGACTTAGAAAATTTCTTGCAAAGACTTTCATTAGAGGATCCAAAAATAATGTCATCAACATATATTTGAACGAGTAAGAAACTTTTGTTTTCCTTTTTGATGAACAGAGTAGTATCTACTTTACCTTTAACAAATCCGTTCTGTAATAAGAACTTACTTAGTCTGTCGTACCAAGCTCGAGGTGCTTGCTTTAGACCATACAGAGCCTTTTTCAGTATAAAGACTGAGTCTGGCTTCTTTGGGTCTTCAAATCCAGGCGGTTGTTCCACATAAACTTCCTCTTGGATAAATCCATTTAGGAAAGCACTTTTGACATCCATTTGGAATAACCTGGAATTTTTGTAACAAGCAAACGCAAGTAATAGATGAATAGCTTCTAACCTTGCTACAGGAGCGTAAGTCTCATTATAGTCTATTCCTTCTTCTTGCGTGTATCCTTTGGCCACGAGTCTTGCTTTATTTCGTACGACTTTTCCTTTTTCATTCATCTTGTTTCTGAACACCCATTTGGTTCCAATAACAGTTTTACCTTTTGGTTTAGATGTCAATTCCCAGACATCATTAATGTTGAACTGTCTGAGCTCTTCTTGCATAGCTTCGATCCAGCTTTCATCAGATAAAGCTTCTTCTATGCTTTTTGGTTCAATTTCTGAGATGAGAGCAACAACACTAGATTCTTCACGCCTTTTTGATCTGGTGCGGATTCCTTCATTGATTTCGCCAATAATGAGATCTTTAGGATGACTGGATTTGTGTTTCCAGTTACTGGTTGATTTGCTTGGTTGATGATCTCTCTCTTTATTTGAATCTTCATAAGCATCTTGATGTTGGACTTCCTGAGTCTGAGATGCTTCTTGAGTTGAAGACTTTGGAAGGTCTAAGGCTGGTTCAGACTCTTCATGCTGAATCTGGCTGGATTCATCTTGTGTGGAGTCTTGGAATTTGACATTCATTGATTCCTCCACAGACTGGCTTTTCTTGTTATAGACTCTGTAGGCTTTGCTTGATGTAGAATATCCAAAGAAGATGCCTTCATCTGATCTTTCTTCAAACTTACCAACTCGATCATTTGCATTTTTCAAAATAAAGCATTTGCAACCAAATACATGAAAGTATGAAACAATAGGCTTCTTACCTTTGAACAATTCATAGGGAGTTTTTTTCAAGAATAGGTCTTAGGAAGACTCTATTTATGATATAGCATGCAGTTGAAACAGCTTCAGCCCAAAATCGTGAAGAAATTTTACTTTCAATTAAAAGTGTTCTAGCCATTTCTTGAAGAGATCTATTCTTTCTTTCCACAACTCCATTTTGCTCTGGAGTATACAGAGAGGAAAACATGTGATTAAAAACAGATTTATCACAAAATTTCGTAAAATCTTGATTTTCAAATTCACTTCCATGATCTGTTCTTATACTTGAAATAGCACATCCTTTTTCATTTTGAACCTTTTTTGCAAACTTCTCAAAGTACGAAAAGGTTTCTGACTTACTTGCAAGAAAATATACCCAGGTAAAGCAAGAGTAATCATCTACAATTACTAGACAATACTTCTTACCTCCAATGCTCTGGGTTCTTGTTGGTCCGAAGAGATCCATATGAAGCAACTGTAATTCATGATTAGTAGATACATGATTCATTTGCTTAAATGAATTTCTTACCTGCTTTCCAAGAATGCATGGAGTGCATAGGTCAGACTTTTGATATGGCAATTTAGGTAGACCTCGAACAAGCTGTTTTGAAGAGATTTTGGCTAATTGCTTCTTGTTGATATGGCCAAGTTTTCTGTGCCATAGAACTGCTTCATCTTGAATTGAGATTAGGCATTGTTCTTCATTTGGCTTTACATCAAGGAGGTAGATGTTTCCATGCCTTCGACCCATGAAAGACTGAGTCGAATCTTTACTAATTCCAGAACATATGCCTTCTTGAAAGGAGATCTTGAAACCGGTATCACACAATTGGCTAATGCTGAGAAGATTATAATTGAGTCCTTCCACTAGAGAGACATTGCTTATTGTGAGATTTCCAATTCTCACAGTTCCAAATCCCACGATGTTTCCTTTGCTATTTCCTCCAAATGACACTTTTCCACCATTTACTTGAATAAGCTTTATGAAACAATTTGAGTCTCCTGTCATGTGTCTTGAGCATCCGCTGTCAAGATACCACTTTACCTTCTTTTTGACAGAGACCTGCATTCAAAAGAGAGTCTCAAGCTTTCTTTGGTACCCAAATTTTCTTGGGTCCTTTGGTGTTAGTAGGATGAGCATTATTAGGCCATACTCTCTTAACAGGCTTCCAAACCATAGGACACTCTTTTTCAAAATGATCCTGACTGTTACACTTTGAACACCTCAAGGCATTTCGACCTATAGATTTTACAAAAACTTTCTTGAAATGATTTTGTAAGCCTCTCTCGAAGGTCTTTTCTTAATTCTTTCTTTTACTTTCGGAAAATCAATCAAAGGGATTGTCTCAGCTGTCATACCTAGACCCGACTTATTGAAGTAAGGTCTTTGGACTAAAAGAACTTTTTCAAGTTTTTCCGACCCTATTGAAAATTTCTTTGAAATATTTGATAAATCAGTTTTTAAGAAAGCATTTTCTTTTGAAAGTTTTTCTTCATTCTCTTTAAGGGTAGAAACATTCAAGTTTAAACTTTCAACTTTTTCTTCCAAAATGTTTTCCTTTTGTTTTAAAACTGAGTTTTCCTTTTTAAGTTCGGAAATCTTTTTGAGAGAAGTCTTAAGACTGAAGCATAATTCATCAATGTATTTAGAGACTTTGACAGGGATTTTATAATCACTTACCTCAAATTCACTGTTTGAGTCTGATCCAGAGTCTGAGTCTGATTGCGCCATCAGACACAGGTTGGCATATTCCTCATCACTCTCTTCACACTCTGTATCGCTCCAAGTTTCGGCTTTAAGAGCTTTTCGAGACTTCTCAGCTCTTCCTCTTTTCTTTTTCAGAAGAGGACAGTTGGGTCTGATGTGTCCCTTCTTTTTACATTCGAAGCAAACTACATCTTTGTTTGGTTCCTCATCATCAATAGACTTGGTCTGCTGTCTCTGAAAACTTTGTTTCTTTGGGATGAACCTTCTGCCTTTTCTGTTTAGTTTTCTGAATCTTCTTATCATGAGTGCAAGCTCCTCATCATCCATATCATCTTCAGAATCTGCATCATCAGAATCATCATTTGATTTTAGTGCAATAGATTTCTTACCTCTTGGATCTTCGTCTTCATTAATTCGTTCCACTTCATAAGACTGAAGAGTTCCAATCAGCTCGTCTACAGATAATGGCATGATTCTTTGCGTCTCTCTTATTGAAGTCTTTATATGATTCCAATCCTTTGAGAGTCCACGCAGAAGCTTGTTCACCTTCATGGGATCAGAAATTTTTTGTCCTTGGTTCTCAAGACCATTGACAATATCTGTAAAACGACTAAACATGTCAGTTATAGATTCTCCTGGTTTCATTTTGAAGGCTTCATATTGACCAAGGAGAATGTTAATTCTGGTCTCCTTCACTCGGTCTGTCCCTTCATAAGTGATATGTAATCTATCCCAGACTTCTTTTGCTGTAACACAAGAAGATATTCTGTTATATTCAGTAGGTGTCAAGGCACAATATAAAGAATAAATTGCTTTAGCATCGAGTGCTTGTCTCTTGTTTATCTCTTCTTGAGACATTCCGCTGGCTTCAACAGTTTCTTTCCCTCTTTCAGATACTGATGCAGCAGTAGGAGTGATTCCTTTTTCCACCACATCCCATTCCAGAGGATCCTTTGATCGTAGAAAAGCTTTCATCTTGTTTTTCCAGATGTTGTAATCTTTTCCATCAAAGTAGGGAGGTCTGGTATTGCTTTGCCCCTCCATCAGCCCTGGTGCTAGCATACTAGCCATGGATCTTCTACTCTGAAGTAAAACACTTCAAACAAAGTAAGAACACGAGCTCTGATACCAATTGATATAGCTAGTATGAGAACCTAGAGGGGGGGTGAATAGGTTTATAAAAATTTCTTTGAGAATTACACAATATTTAAACAGTTAAGGAATTTGCAACAGTTAAAAGTCAATCGCAAGACTGAGCAAGAGAAAGAGAGAATTGAACACGCTGTTTATAGTGGTTCGGCTTGATTCAAGCCTACGTCCACTCTTCTGCACTGACAGCCAATTGGCTGGATTCCACTATGATCAAAGAGCTGTTACAGTGTTGATCTTCCTTGATTTCTGGGTGTAGATGATCTACCACACTCGCTCAATGTGTCACCAAATATAAACACTCTCTGTGTATACAATTTCGCTCGAACTGTATCGACTAACAATCAAGGTTCTTCAGACTCTGGAATTTTTCTATCAATCACACACTTAAAACAACTAGAACGACTTCCTTTTATACTCCTTTATGCCATCATAGCCGTTGGCACTTACCAAAGGAATTCCTCCAATCTACCCGTTGGACGGAATCAATCAAGAAGATCATCCGAGCTATTTAAGGAATCTGATGATAGCCCATCAATCCTGTTCGCCCATACAATCAGGATCTCGGTTTCCAAGAATAGAATTTTCCAAGATTATTTCGTCGACCATCGGATCTTCAATCGATCTTAGATAAGAATTTAAAGACTCCGAAATGATTATCCAACCAAAGAATCTATTCCAGAGGATAGGATCGAATCCTCAACCATTTACCTCAGTCTTTGGATTTCCTTCGTCACTTGGATTAGAAAGACTATCAGTGAGAATAGACTTAAGTCTTGAGTCTTGAGAGAACAACGTCTTCAGACTTTAAACTGACGGTCTTCGAACATCCAGACTTAGACTGAAAGAAACGTTTTGTCAGCTTCAAAATATTCTGGAAAGATTTCTCCAACAGCATTCACTTTTGAGATAAATTGTACAAATTCGGATTAAAACAGCTCAAAAATTAGAATGCACAGTTTTGATAAAATTTTTGGAAAAAACCCCAAACGAACTCAGAAAATTCTAAAATTTTGATATGTTGTAAACAAGACCTAAAGGAAGGAATTTCATGAAGAGTACTAAGTCAAATTAGTCATGTATAGAGAGTAATAAATCACATAACTCAGTCCCAATTTCTCCGTAAAATTCGACAAGGTTGCTGGATTAGACTCGACCTATTTTGAGTAGTGCGGTTTCAATAGAATCCTACACCTAGACCACGGCTGTTTTCACTTCCAAGAATTCACCACAAATTGGTCCTTTTGACTATAGCTCAACAGCACCGAAAATGCATAGAGAAAATCAAAACATTTCCTCGATTTCATGATTCCGTTCTATCTCAATCATCCGAAATTCAGCTTTCAACATTCAAAATCCAAATACTTCCAAGTCTATTGCACTACATCAGACAATAACAGCATCGCATCACATAGGTTAGTAGACTTTCACTTGCCTCAACTCCTAAGCTTGACGACAAGCAGAAACGGAAAATTCGGGGTCTCGGGCGCGGCTCAACGGTGACGATTGCGGACGGTGTTGACGGCGGCGGCACGCACGAGCACGGCTGAGGACGGTCTCCTCCTTTTGCCGTTCTCGTTCGCTCGCTCACCCTCTCTTTCTCTCGCTCGCTCACCCTCTCTTTCTCTCGCTCGCCGCCGCTCTCGGTCACTCTCTCTCTCCTTCTCGACTAATCCGCCTGCTTTTGTTCCTCAATTCTTCTCTTTCTCTTGCTCACTTAACCGAGCAAATTAGTCACTGGTTTTGCTAAAAACCAGTCAACAAAGAGGGGGTCTTCGGTGGCTAATTGAGTGAGTGGCAGGTGGAGGAAACGTGTCCAGCAAATTGTTTCTTTTCGTAGCTGCTGCTCGACGCCTTGCTTCTCCATTCTCCATGCAAGGGACGTGTCCACCATTTGCTTCCCCTCAGTCAACAAATTCCAAGAGCTGTTGACCCCGTTATGTCGGTGATTAAGAGAAAGCTTGGGGTTACTTGGGCTGAGATGACCCCACGCTCGTACGTTTCCATGCTAGTCAATATTTCTTCCTTATTTGACTAACTTAAAAAAGAAACGTGACCAAGATTAATATCCGAAGTCTTCTCTTGATGCATAGTTGGTCGATCCAAGGAATAAAAAGAACGTGGCCGTTGATAGGATTGTTCATCTGGCCACTCAAGGAGAATTTCTTTTCATCGAAAGTTAATGTCTCGGGACATCAAGTGGCGACGAAACGGGGTTGAATGCAGTACCAACGATGACGAATGTCGCGCAAGTAAAGAAACGTGCATGATCCTTACGCACGGATCAACGGAGTCGAAAATAAAATAGTCTAAAGGGTTGAACGGCTAAGGCGAGTATACATAAAAATATCTTGTTGGCACAATACTCGGAATAAACCTCGGTCTCACTAGTAATAGTACATAGGAACAAAGCTATAACTTATTTGACTATTGAACCATTTCTAATCATGACTCATTGGTCCGATGGTGGTAACAAAACAATGTCAGTACATGATATCGATGACACAGTCCAATGATACTTCCATCGATCAATCATGGCCGTCACATATCCGAGGGTAGTCAAAATTTCCAAATGCCACAATTAGAGATGTTTTTGTCAAAACACAAGTTAAATTTAAATTAAATTAGATTTACAAAAAACATGGAGGAGGGAGCCCTCCCGCCTATGGCCATTGCCCCATTGCCAATGGGGTGCCAAAGTAGGCTGACGGGGTTATTGGTGTAAGGGTCGGCAAGCTTGCATGAAAGCCAACGGCCTCGCCTCGATTGAGGTAAGGGTGGGCGACCCTTGCCCAAATTTGGGAGAGGGTTGCCGCCCTCTCTCACTTTTAGTGAGGACCAACCTCTAGTCAGCAAGGGTTATCGGCCCTCACCTAGGCATTGGTGACCTTGCTGGCCTTCGCCACTACCCTTCCGGCGATAGGGCAGCGACCATAGGCAAGGCTAGGCGTTTTCTCCTTTGTTTTTTTGTTTTCATTCAGGAAAGAAAAAAATAAAAAAAGAGAAAAGAGAAAATAAAATTTAAAATTTTAAAAGACGAAATTGCCTTTTATAATCGATGAGTTCAAACCCTTCTTTAAGATTGATATAGATACTTCAAACATTTATTTGAAATAAGGTTTATTTCATACCCTTATTTGAGAAAATGAGAGCATTTTGGATTTTTATTTTAAATAATATTCACTTTAAGTTTTTATTTGGAATTTTTTTCAATTTTTTTTTCTTGGCTAGTTTATTTTCCATGAAATGAATATAAAAAAATCCGGAGGACGTTTTATTTTCCATGAGACGTGCAAAGCCTAGCTAATAAAAAAAAGAACCTGAGATTTGACGAGACGGCCATTCTGAAGAGGAGGGCCAGCGATGGAGAAGAGCCCATCGAGGAGCAAGATAGTGAAGACACAGCCGATAGCAACACCGACCGCAACGGCGGCAGCGATTCTTGATTTCCCAAACGAGTGGGAGGAGCTGCCGCTTCGCATCAAGGGTCCATCTCTTCGGCCACTCATCTCTCTCTCTCTCTCTCTCGACTGAATATAAAAGCTTCAAAGCTCAGGACGAGAGACGAGTGCAACGAGATTGTGGGGTCGGACGGGAGAGAGACGGGGCGTTTCCCAGTTCAAGAAAACGCACAACTGATTCAACCCAAGCATCACCGACTGGATTCAAAGGGTTTAACGTCTGAATCGTAAGAGATGTCTTTGCTTCTTATTCTATTTCCGAGAGCGCGATCGAGCTTGGGCACTCGACGGACGCTTCGGACGCAAGAAAAGTCCAAAAATGGCAGTCGCAGCAAAGAAAGAAGACACTCAGTTGGGCCCAAAAACAAAAAGAAAGGAGAAGAAAAGACTCGAGTTTGATCCCTGCCCTCGACATGCCTGTCTTGCTCTTCTGTCTGTTCTCTTCATATCATGCGTCTCGGTTCGGGAAGTAAACGAAGGGGGAGCAGGTAAGACGGCTAAATGACAGATTTGACCCCCAATATACCCGCGCTTGCATGTCTCCGCGATCTACTTACATCAATTCAGCTCGGCGCGAAAACTGGGGCCCGCATTTCGTACGTCGGAATCGTTCGAATGTTTCGCTGAACGAAGCGCAGCCCAGATCACATCGAAGGCCCGGCAATAAAAAGGTTATCGAAAGTCCCTAAATTTATTTGAAGCGGGCATGTTGAGATGATGATTTCATGAATAGCTCCAATGAATTTTTGGTCAACTCTTTCAAAGACCCGTCTCCCCTTTTTCATTCTTGGGTTCTCTCCAATGCCGGAGCAGAAGTAGAGAAGTCCATTAATTAGCGAGAGGAGAGGATGAATATTTTAAATGGGAACTAACAAAATTCCCGGCCGTCGGCCGATGGTGACAATTTGGCATCTGAAGCCAATTGGGCCGAGAAAAGTCAACAGAGCAGAAGCAGAGCAGCCCATGGATTAGTAAGAGAACAGGATGAATACTTTGAAAGGGAACTGACAAATTTCCCAGCCGATAGTGACTATTTGGCATCTGAAGCCAATTGGGCCGAGGAACAAATCTCTCAGCCAATAGTGATGCTTCGGCATCTGAAGCCAATTGGGCTGCGGAAAGTCAACGATCCAGAGATGGAATTACTTTTGTGTAATGGTGAGATTGGGGTCCGAATATAGGATGTCATGGCTTACGACCTTGAAATGATGTGGCCTTAAACAACTCTTAATCTCATGTTTTATGAGGGAAAAGATAAAAACCTGTATTTATCTCTGCTTTCTCATTGAAAAACTAAGCTGAACTGCTTTCCACGGTGTTGGAACTTCAAAAGATCCATGTTTTGGATCGTTGATCTTGAACATAGGGTAGCTAGCCACTTGAAGATAACAGTTTGGAGCTAAACCTCTGTGGAAGTCACAAAATCGTGATACCCTTTACTATAGCGAACATCCATATTTACAAAGTGTGAACGATAGTGCATGCGATATCTCGGAAGCGCTCCCGAAGCTGAACTTTCTATGCCCGGATTATGTAGCCAAAGATCTTAACTCTCAGCCTAAACCCACTAAATGTCCAATGGACTAGATTGATCAAAGCTCTTATCCCAATTCAGAGCTCGCAACTTGCAGTTCCGCAAGTAGGCCCTTGATGAGTTTAAAACTCCCTTGATACTGATGGGCACCCTATGATGGTTATGTAGTGCGAGAATCTTTCTCAGAAAAATAAGAGAGGTTTCTTCTGGTTTGGTCTAGGGAAGAAACAAAGTTTCAAAGCCGTATTAAACTTCGATAATAATGAAGAGTTTATTTCTATATGCGCTTTAGCCATGTCGTGCCCTTGCACGAGTTGGAATTGCGATTTATGTTACCCACGTTTCCGCTGCGTCGCTCATTTTACCTATTGGGCCAAAGAGAGTGCTTGTGCCTGGCCAACCCGAATTGAAATTGTCTGTTAATTGGACCCGGCCCGACAGTAATTCATGTGCAGGCCAGACCTCGAAGAGCATGGACATCTCTATTGGGCCTGCGGATCGGTCAGGCCAATTCATTTGATCCAGTTTTCCATAATAAGTGCCGGTGGCTCTCTTTACCTTTTAGCCACTGACGAAGCATGCCAGTAGACGAAATAGCATCAATTCATCGACTCCGAGACCTTATGAAATTAATTTTCATGCTTATAAGCACACACAATCAATGTCGGATCTGGAAACTGAGCCGCAAACTGTGTAGAAATTAGCATAGACATAACTTTTAAACACACTTGGTATTGTTAATGATAACGCAACCTGGCATTAGGCTAGAAGATGAGTTCCATGCATTATAGAAGATTATACATCCCATACCAAGACACAAGCAGCAGTGTACAAATCAGTATATACATTAATTTTGAAAGTATATATATATTTTCGCTGTAACAACACACTGGTATGCGTGATGTCCACCAATCAAAACCACATTCATTTGCGCCCACGCATGAATAAGTCATGTCATATTATTTTTTTGGGCCAATGACTCGGTCAACAAATTCAAAGAATTTTCAAAGGTCAACAAAAAGATGGTTCCTGGTGAGGATGTTTATGTTTGATTTACAATGAGTCGAGCGGCCGCGCTTGTAGGATAGCTGGATTCTAAAAAATTACCAATCCTGCATCTCATAACAGCTAAAACTTACCTTGGATTAGTGAAGAGCCTGTTGAGCGCTCATGTGGACGTCGCTCGGGACAAACATGTGGGCTTTAATGAATTTTTTAGGCCTTATGTTTTTAACTTTCGCTGGTGGCCCAATATCTTAATAACCAAGGAAACGAGTCAATAAACAGAAGTAGATTTCCATTCAATTGGATGAGTATGTACCAGTATGAGTAGACCCGTTAAACGGGTGGGTCGGGTCGGGTTTGGGTCGGGTCATAAATGGTCCGACCCAAATCGACCCATTTAACCCGTTTATGACCCGTTTATTGCAATGCAAAATTTTTGACCCATACCCAACCCATACCCGACCCATTTAATTAAACTTAATTTATTATATATATAGATATATATATTTAAAAAATGGTATTGCTAAAATAATTTTATACAACACAAATTTAATGGACAATTTTTTTTAATTTTTAAAATAATTATTTTAAAAAAATGGAATTTTAATTATTTTTAAATAAAATTTTAATTATTTTAATTATTCGTATAACTTTATTTTCTTTCTTGCTTCTTCTTCTTCTTTCTTTTTTAACTTTGGTAGGTACCAGGCCGACCTCGGCTTCATCCCCTAACTTCATCGCCATGTGGAGAACTCAGTCTCCATTAGATCGGCTGACTCGACAACACGAGTTAGCGGGCAATCATCGCCGGTTGTCAATGGGGCCTCAGCCTCAATCCGTGACTCGAGGCTTCGTAGGTGTCGGCACAGGCCTCCCTTGCCGGATCAAGGCTTCGAGGCTACGTAGGCGTCGGGCCGAAGCAATTTATATTGCGTCTGGCCTCGAGGGTGCCCTAGTAGTCGTAGGCCATCAGCGGTCTTAGGCAGTAGGAGGAAGAGGAAAGAAAAAAAGAAGAAAGAAAAATAAAAAAAGAAAAGAAAAATAAATGGGTTGCACAATCAATTTTTAGACTTTAATGGGTTTGTAAATGGGTCTTAAATGGGTACCCATTTAAGACCCATTTATTTTAGTTCTTTTATTTTTAAAATCCATCAGGGTACCTTATTTCTCAAGGTCTGACCCATTAACGACCATTTATGCTTAAATGGGTCCATAAATGGGTTGCACAACCCATTTAACACCTCTATCTCTTAGTGAGAAAATTTGGGTATGTTCTAGGAATCTTGGGCTTGGTTTGGCTGGTTGAGATTGACTTTGGTTTGGCCTTGTTGTGGCAGGATTGGGCTTGAATTCATTAAGCCCATTCCTTTCTTCAGGCCTTTGGCGTCCATGGGCCGGTTCTGTGAGACCAGTTTGCCGTCCACATTGGGACCGAACTCAGCAACCCAGTCCGAATCCCTAATTTCGGACTTAAAATTTTTTTTTAAATATTATAGTAACAAAAATTAAAAAAAATAAAACATAAAAAATAAAGAAACATGGCTTAGAAATATGTCTTGACTTAGTTGTGTGACCTAAGTATTGGATTTAGTTTAGTTTTTTTTTTTTTTAAAGCATATACAATTTATGTTTTAGCGGGTTCTTTCCATAAGTTTAGTGTTAATAGTTTAATCCTTTTAGACAAAGAAATTGAATTTGATTCAAGTTTAGCTCATGTATGATCATGTCCTAGGGCTTATAACATTGCCATGCATATCTTTTCCCAACGGATATTAGTTTTTCTTTCTTGCATTTATTCTTTTTGTCATTTCAATTACTTAAGTGTTTACTTACTATATCACATCTAAATAAATTGTTTATTAATTTCTTTTCTAACCAAAAAAAACAATTGCATGATCACCTAGGAGCTTTGATACCATAGGATCATAATTTGTAATCAAGACCTTCTAAGATAAAGGTATCAAAAAAGTTGCTAATAGGGATTAGCGTAATTAACTCCTTGACCCTAAAATTGAGAAAATTACCAAAACAATTCTAAACCTGTTGCAATTTTTTTCAATTCAATTCTAAACCTTTTATAATTATGTTAATTCAATCAATACGGCCATTTTTTTGGCCAATAGGGCATTGACATGGATGCTAGTTGATGTGAACAATTTTCATTAATATTTTATTTTTTAAAATTTATTATTATTATTTCTTTTTTTTTCTCCTTTTTTTTTTTTTCCTTTACTTCCTTCTCTTTCCTCTAGCTAATCGTCGGTGATGACCAGTTAGAGGTAAGGCCGACAAGGGACCTCGCCGACCTTGGGGAAAGCTTGGTTGTGGCTAAGCGACCTCGCTAGCCTTAGGGAAGCTTGGCCGTGGTGGAGTGACCTCGCGCAGGTTGCTAGTTGAGCTGGCGAGCATCAAGCCTTGTTGATCATAGGTGAGGCCTGACCTTGCCGAAGGCTGCAACCTTATGTGGCCTTTGGAAGGGTTGCCAGTGGCTAGGCAAGGCTCACCCTTATTGGATCTAGTGAGGGTCAAGCCTTATCAACCATGGATGAGGCTTGACGTCGCACGGCCTTTGGCAATAGTTGCCAATTGGCAGGTGAGGCTCGCCATCACTAGGGTTGGCAAGTGTCAAGTCTCACTGGCCATGGTGATGCCTGACCTCGTTGAATCTGGTGAGGTTCGGCCTTGCCCAGCCATGGCGAGGTTGTTACCTACCCATAGTTAATGAGGCTTGCCTAGGCTAGAGGTAGACGGGACCTCTCCGAGCCATGGCGAGGATGGCCTTGTCATTGTTGGGTGACGCTTGCCCTCGCTAGTGGCCAGCATGGGTGAGCCTCGCCATTGGTTGGCGAGGTTGACTTAACCAGTGCTCACTTGTGGCCTCGGCTAGAGGAATGAGGGAGGAGGAACAAGGGGGAAAAAAAGGAAAAAAAAAATACAAAATTCAAAAAAATAAAATATCATTAAAAGATTGTCTATGTCAGTGATAGTTGGATGTTCAACATTGGTCGATGTCAATGTCGGTGCTAGTTGGCCAAAACTGACCAAATGGATTGAATTGATTCAATTGCAAAAGTTTTAGGATTAAATTGGTCGAAAAAAGTTTAAGAATGAATTGGAAAAATTGCAATAAGTTTAGAATTTTTTGATAATTTCTCCCCCTAAAATCTCTAGTTGTGTAAGAATTGAGACAATACCCACGCGTCTCGATCAGTATTTAGCCTAGCTAATAGGTTAACGACAAATCTAGGTAAATATATTCAGGTTTTTAAAAAAATTAAAAAGAAATCTTGTATCATACGAGATATGAATTTGGGAGAGCACATGCTCAAGATTTACGAGTCTTCTTTCAAGTGATTGAAAAGATGATGTGTTTGAGCCACCTTTTCAAATGAACCATTAGCACTGTCTCTAATAAATATCTTTAAACCTATTTGCTGAGGATTGCCTCTCAAAAAAGTAGTTTGTGACATGTCTTTGAAAAGGATTTCGAAATGTTCTTTTTTCCAAAGATAAATGAGAGCTTTTCAAAAGTCAAAAGTCCAAGGCAAACTGATACTAAATGACTACCAAAGAGTGATGATGCAATAAGGACGGCTAAAGATGTGAATAGGATAACTGTTAAAGTAATTAAATACTATATTATATTTCATCTAACAACTTAAGTTTTTAAAATAATTGGCAATGGATCAACAAATTTCTACATGATATCAGAATTGGAGGTCTCGAGTTTAATTTTATTTCTAAATTTTTATTTGTCTCCCAACATATATTTGAGAATGTCCAATAAAACCTCACAATAACTAGTGAAACTTTTTTTTTCCCCCTTTTTTGGAGCACTTGGTGACCGGGACCTAAGGCTGTAGTGTGCAACACAGAATTTTCAGGTAGCCACGTGCCTCGTGGTGTACTTAGAAAAACTCAAGCACCGCCAGCACTTGAGGTTTGTGCTAGAGAAACTCGAGCTCCTTATTGAGACCCAAGATATGTGCTCCCCCCTTTAGATTTTGAGGTACCCACGTGCTTCGTGGAATGCTAAAAAACCCGATCTCTGAGAGCATCGAGACCTAAGTTTTATGGCCTTCGTCATCATCTTTTAGTCTTGTGATTGTCCTTACTCTTAACTCTTCTCTCTCTATTCGCGAATGTGGAGGACAGAGTCCTCTTGTGGGGTCATTTTGCCGAAAGAAAGGAGTAAAAGTTGGCACCTTTGTGGGATTACTCCGACATCGCCCTGCTAGTTTGTGACAATGCAGGGAGCATCGAAGTAACTTGGTCAAAACTAGAGCGGTGTCCGGTAAGCTTATTTATGGTCTCCAACTTGCACCGTCCCTTCAACACTGTCTGTTCATCTTCTTCCTTCGCAATCAAGTCAGTCAATCTGTTCCATCAAGATTTATCATCAATGGGCATTAGTAACAGCGCTGCAATGCTGTAATGGCATGACAAATTGTCTTCCTTGGCTAGTGAGTGAGAGGGAGAGAGACAGATCATTATGTTTAGGGTGAGCATGGTCAGGATTGAGCCGGTCCACACCCTAACCTCATAATCGACTCGTACAATATTAGTCTTCAATTTTTGAGATCAGACATCGACCCTATTGAGCTTGGGACGAAGGACTGAAACGGCCCATTGGGTTCAGTTCGGTTCTAGAGTCAACCCGAAACCAACCAATAATTTTTTTATTTCATTTTTTGTACTCTTTGAAAAGGTAATTGAGAATCGGACAAACTCAATATGTTCGATTTGGTTCCAAGTGACCAACTGATATATTTTTTATTTTTATATTTTGTACTCCTTGAAAAGGCGATCGAGGATTGGATTGACCTAATGGGCTTGGTGACGAGCAAGGTTAGTTAAGAGAGGCAAGCGATGAGTGACGAGTGGGGTGAACGTCCAGTGTCGAGTGGAGAGCAACAAGTAGGGCAAGCATCAAGTGGCGAGTGGCACAAGTGACCCAAAGCGAGCGAGGTGAGTGTCGAGTAGCGAGCATAAGTTGTTTTTTTCGATTTTTGCAAATTGAAGACTAAGAGGACAATTAAGATGGAAGATAACAAGTACTACAAGAGGATGTTTATGTCTTTTTGGACGCCGTGAGAATTCCTCAAAAAAATATTTTCCTCATTTATAAATTATGGTTGATACCGTAAAAGATATTAAAAATCTAAATTACTAAAGAACAATATAAAATTACTTAAACTCTTTATTGAGGAGATGTTTAATGTTATTGATGTTGTTTATTTTAGGATTTTCTTTATATAAAAGAATTATAAATAATATATTAGATATATAATATATATAGAGTTAGGGCATTAGGATTGGACCGAACCTAAACTCTTAAGATCGAGGACTAACCTGCACAGTGTCGATTTGGAAATCTTAGGACCAAGGACCAACTCAATCTTATTGGGAACTAGATTAGGACCGGCAAGATTGGGCCAGTCTAGGATCGGTTTAGGATTGACCCTAGATCTGCTCACCCCTAATTATGTTGGAAATCCTTATATGAACTATCATATATACTAAAATATTTCCACTTTGCAAAGAAAACAGGTGGTCCTTACATATAGACTGCCCCGAGACCTTGTCTTAAGGTGATCCATTTGTTTATGGCCTTCTCACATCATCATTTACGTTTTGAATTTTGTTGGGCGGCTTGATATAGGTCACTGGACCACCAATGTGTCTAAATGTTCCTCGCTCGCTCGTAACATTCAGCGTCGGTTCATATGTATTCTCAGTCGTCGTTTGTTTTTTCTTGTGCTCAGAGTACACGTATGTGATTCTAGGAAGACTCAGAGCTACTACCGGCTGCTATTGTTTCATTTTGCAAAAGCTGTCCGGAACATAAAGATCTTAGCTTATAAAGTGGGCTATGTTCTATGCAGGCTGATTAGTTTGCATTTTAAGTCCATGGACCGTGCCTACAGAAACAACCAATCTCATTGGATTGATCCTTTAATTAGTCTGATAAACTAAAGAAAGACACGGAACTTTTAAAGGAAACATCGCTGTAGCAACTTTTTGATTCTTCGCCTTATACAGCAGAGAATGAAGAAAGTAAATTACAGAGCAGTTGCACATCTAGGTAGATCTTCCAATTCCGCCAAAGCAAAAAGAAGTGCAAAGCATGAGCATCAAAAGGAAGACAAGCTACATTTACATGAATTGTGACACGACATACAAAACCCACTTTTACAATTGCACTTGTCAATCATACTGCGTTGCACCCAGGGAAAATTTGCAGTGAAAATCAGAAATTAAGTACTAGGCGAGTGATGGTGAGCAACATGAAAATTGCAACGAGAACATTCACAAGATAAGACAGTGGAGAATTCGTGGAACTTGTTGTGCCCTCGCTGGTTGTTACGGTGGATGCAGCCACTAAATTTGATTTCTCTCTGGCATATTCATTCTCCTTGCTGTTTGTCTTCTTGGTTGAATTACGGTCTGGACTGCGCTCTTTGTATTTTCGTACCTGCCAACATGAAGTATTTTAAATGGTGAACCGATAGGGAAAAAAGAAGAAGAAAGGATTAACAGAAGACTACAAATGCAGAATTTTCCTAGTCTTTTCAACTGTTTGTGTCAGGCAATTGTCCATTATAGATAGTTGGCCATGCGGCAACAAAGCATTGCATAATATCAAATGGATAGACGCGAATAATTGAGGCATTATTTTCATCTCATGACAAGCATTCATGTTTTTGTTCTCAAATTGTCTGGAAGTTCTAATCACATGATCAGCCCTTTGATCATCCCTTATTACCTTGTTCAATATCTCATCTGCAATTTTTTATTTTTTTTAAGAAGATATATTTTCTGCTCTGTGCTCTTACCATTCTTCTTCTTATTTGAACCAAATTTGATAAAGCAAGAGTTTAGAGTGAAATTTCACTTTCTTTTGGTAGAAGAATGCTAGAATCCAATATATAGTTCGCCGCAGTCAAAAATGGAATCCCACCATCTGATTAACTACCCAAGAAATGCACGTCAACATATAAGAATAGCAATAAGACACGGTGGGTTAAGTTTAGGAGCTGCTCTCACCTTTGCTCTGGCTGCTGTTTCATCCAAAGACAAGAGTTCTGGCTTGACATTTTTGGCTGCAGTTTCCTGCTTAACCTTTCTGAACCTCAGCTCTTCAGTTTCGCTATAGCTTTTTTCACTTGCAGGTCGTATGGGAGGTGCCACAGGTCTGTGAGGCACCCCAGGTACAGGATGCAGCTTAGGTTTCTCAGAGGTGACAGTTGAGCCGTTGAACTTCTTCTCCACCACGCCTTTCTTTTCCTCGAGAGAAACAAAACCGTGGACTGAGTCGGTTGTTTGTGCTCGCCGATTCATTTGAACAGGATGTTCACGATGCGAGTAAAATGTTTGGTCATACTGCAACCACAGATTGCATGAGATAAAATGAATCAGAGGAAATAATTGAGGCATAAACTTAAATTTCATAACCAAACTTCAAGATTATATTTTAAATTGTCCATCGTTCTTATGTAATTGAGAGTCAATTAAGCACGAGTAACTTGAGTGAAAGTCCACTTAGACTGGTTCTATAATGGACTCGCTATTCTACACAAAGAAGATTGGAGCAAAATCATCCTTATTTTTCAGATAACCTGGAAAAGGGAAGTACCCTTCCAATGCATTTTAAACCATTCATTAACCCAACTTTACTAGACATGTAATCACAGAAACCAAATGATTTTCAAGTGAAGAATTTTGACCTCTGTTTGCATGGATCCTTCCAAGAACTCGGCATAAGCAAGATCTGCACTTTGCATGTCACCAATATCTTCATCTTCTTCACTTGTTCCAAACATTGATTGAATTGATTCATCAGTAAGGCCATCGTCCCTTGGTATGTCCATGACAGAAGGACCCTCAATATTTGCAGGCTCGTGCAAGTTGGAGGGGAAGCTATTATTTTGCAATCCTAGTTCATGATGAAGCTGCTGCAGGAAGCCAGCCGCAAATTCAATTTGGTTCTCGGGCGGAATTAACTCCATCAGTGAAATCATCTGTGCTTGGATTAAATGCTGTAGTAACAAGTGAAAAAATTAGCCATCAACACATTTCGCGCACTCGTTAAGACAGATATTTAGGGTATAAACAGAACATTCTGTCCTCCACACCTCTGGGAACAAGTCCTCATCAACAGGTCGATGAAGATCCAATTCGAAATCTCTCAGGTTAATGGCTCCACGCTCTGATACTACGGTTGAATTATCAGCCTTCTCATCTCGTTCATGCTTTAAGTGACACAGAACGTGAGTTCTATTCAACTGCCAAAACACCATGTTATTCCAGTTCATAACATTAGAGCATCTTTTCTTCGAAAGTAAAATTCTGCTCACAATTTTGGCAAAAATAATTCATTCTCTAAATATGTATAAGATTTCAATCTTCTGTAGGGGAAACTGGGCAAGACAATATTTCTTTGCTTCTTAGTACTCATGGAAACTTTTGATTGAGCATTTCTGCAGATTATTGTAACTATACTTTTGATATGAAAAGTTATCAACTTCATGCATCTCGTGAATATAACTAATTATAACGAACAAAGGAGGGATAGATTGAGTACATCATCGGCGGGCAGATGATATGCATGTATGACCCAGTTGGTCTTGTCAGCTTTCTTGCCTCGACCTTGGTAGAAGACTAGATATTCCTTAATACCGATTACTGTGCCGGTACCTCTGGCCTTGACTTCCTTGTCGTCGCCAGTCTTCTTCCAATAGCCAGAGGGAGTCGATCTTTGAACCCTAGTCGGTCTTTGAAACCTTTGGGGTGTATCTGGACTGAAGAACCACCACTCTTGAACTTGGTCATCCCGGCCAATGATTGATTTATCTGTCAAACTCATCAATTCTTATTATCAAGAACTTGCATTTCTATTTTACGACAAAAGGAAGGATTTGCATCTCACAATCGTTTGCCACTTATAAGGCGAAACTTCGCCACCAGAAACGATCAAATTGACACCTAATCAGCACATACTCTCAGACTTTTCACTGATTGATGCTAAATATTATGCTAAAAAAACCCATGAAATGAAGGTAATGAGTTTCCTACAATCATGGCTGCAGAGAAATTGTATCCAAGGAGCAAGCAAAGTGATGGCTGTTTCTGTTCTTACCATGAAACAAGTCTGGTAATTGCCCAGGATCGTATTGGTAGATGTCGACATCGGGAATTATGCAGGGACCGCCTTGGATTCCTAGGACTCGCCTCTTCAAGTAATGATTCACGAACTCCTCCCCAGTTGGATGGAATCTGTATCCAACCGGATAATACAGGTTTATCATGGCTCCCATCTCCCTCCCTTCTGTTCTTCACGCAAGACACAAGGAAAATCAACGAGCTCACTTCAGTTTGAGGAAGCAGAGAAGTCAGCATGGACTTGCTTTCCTCTGGGAAGGTGTATTTATTAAGTCTTCCCTTGTTTGAGAAGGTAAGAAACTTTTTTGGAGGTGGCATTAGAAAAATCTCATCACGATTTTTTTTTTTATCCACAAATTCTTCATCATGATCGACAGCTGATAAAGGGTTGGTTTTATTGGCTTGTTTCCCTTGTCCTGAAAGGCACGCCCGTTGACTGCAAAGAATTCGTTCTACTTTCTCATATGACAATGGCAACATCCAGGAAATTTCTGGGATTTGCTCATGCCCTGCTCGTTATTTCTGATTACACAGGAAACCTATTTTCATTTCATTAATGACTGTGAATTGGTGTTAGAATCGACCGGCTAGAAGTCAGTTAATATTAGGGCTGTTCATGTCAAAATATAAGTTTGGCCTGCAAGATAAAATTCGATCCGAGATTAATTATTATTCATGGAGGTCTCCGAATTGGATTTCTCCTAGTCTTCGTATCTGATTGGTGGGCCCAAGGAAAGAACATGAAACAAAAATGGGGAAAGTCTTGTCCACTAATATTTATATTCAGATCGGTGTTGGACATGAGAAGCGAACTCAAATTAGGAGTCCGACTTTGACCAAGATCTCCTTTGCATATTTCATATAGAGTATCCTTTGGTAGACTCGCAGTGTGATCTTTGTGCCATTTATGTCCAATAAAAGTTTTTGTAATCTCCGTTTTATCTGGATTTAAAATGGAATTCTTTGCTACTCTCTCTGTGAATGTACTATATAAATCTGTTGTCCAATTTGTTTCCCTTTTCTATCTATTTTATTGTTCGATCACTTGATTGTGCAGCAGCCCATGCACGTGCAATTTCATTTCAATAACACAAGTTCACCCTGCAGGCTCTCTTCTTGTGCCGAAAGAAGAAAGAACCTCGCTGGGTTTATGCTGAGTAGCATTATAATTAGCTTCATCTCTGTTGGAATTTGTGATCCAATTTCTGACATGGAATTCTCTAGTCCAATCTAGACAACTCTAGTGGATGTGATAAACGAACAATGAAAAGACAACCAACAAGCTGCCATCTCTTGTATGTTCTAGAACACTCCATCTTATGTTACTATAAAATAATAGTATCTATTTGTAGAGAAGTCTAGAGACTTCCTCCACTAACTTTGGCAGGAGCAAGTGCTCCATGTTTTAGGTGGGAGCTAACCATAAAAACCACATCATGTAGCTCCCTCACCAACACCTCTTTCAACTATTATTGTATAACCATCTTTATAAGCTAGTGAAACTATCTTTGTCCCATAAACTTCTCAAAATATCCTATCATAGTCCACCCTCTAGTAAATATAAAGTATACCATGCTTCCGTGCACATTTAAATTCTAACAATCTCCTTTTAGTTTAGATTACACTAGACTAGGATTGGCATTTCGACACCACGGGTCATAAGGTAATTCATAATTGGCACTTTTTCCCTAATATTTGTACTGTTAGGCTAGATTAGCCTTTTCCTTCTGAACTCATTTACCTTCAACAACTTGTGCCCATGTCATTACTGTTTCACTGTTATAGGATGCTGATAAACGAATGTTTAAATTAAAAAAAGGTGCTAAACAGCAAGATTTTATTGCAACTCTGCCTTAGATAAATGTACCGGTCTCCAAAAACATTCCTCTGACCCCGCGGACCAAGTGAGATTTGAGCATAAGCCCTCTGTGCGTGATACAAATATAAGATTGGATGCAAGTTGCGGTGTTGGAGAATAAAACCTGCGTCACATGAAATATTCCACCACATCCAGGTCCGGTCCTTCACAGCTAAGCCACCGGCATGGGGTTAAAAGACTCCTGTCGTGGCTTCCTTTTTCTGGGTAAAAACCTATGTACTCTCTGATTCTAGTGATCATCTCTCCTTTTTCCAAGATGGAAGGAGTCCACGTACTGTTTCCTCACGTACCAATTCTTGCACTTTTAGCCAGTTACTTAAGTTTATTACGAGCCCATCCTTCTGATATAAGTCATAAATCAGGACATCTTACATGGAATTCGGATAGATTGTGAGTTCCAGAATGATAAATGCAGCAAAGCATCAGGACACTCCATCAAGACGACCACACCATGACAGCATCCAGAATATTTTAGGTAATAACAGTAATCCATGTGGACCTCTAATTATGTTAGGCACAGACGTACACAACTGGTATGACATTTCCCGCTTGTTCCCTCCCGATCATGCTAGAATGTTAACCTGGCAGATTCTGTCGTGGAGAATACAGTGAGAGAAATAAGAGAAGTAACACAAAAGGCTATCAATCAAAGAATAGTTATAATTGTTTAACGATTACGGCCTTGGAATGCCGTGATATTAACACTAGAAGATTGATAATTCACCATTATTTTCTCCAGTACTTCCCTTGCACCGGGGGACTTCATTTTGGATTCTAGTTGAGAACTCTGAGATGCTTGCGTGCCGTCATAAGTTCATATTAGGAAATAAATAAGACGTTCTGTAGGCAAATCTGTAATCTGCCGAGCTTGCCCGAATCTGTCCATATATACTGAGTTGGAGAAATACCTCTATTTGGGTTGAACAATTTTTGAGCAATTGTTCTCTTATTGAGATGAAATGAAAAGATAAAATAAAATGAAAAGACTTCTCGGTAAGAATAAAGATTTTATTTCTAATACACAAAATATATTGTGAAATCCACAATAAGCATGTAGGAACCTAGGTTGAATATGGCTTCAAAAGTGTCTTCAGTCACATGGACACTACCATTTGGGAGCGTATTTTTTTATGTCATCCCTTGTCTGAGAAGGTAGGAAACTTTTTTGTCGGTGGCATTACAAAAATCTTGATCATGATTGACAGCTGATTGTGGTGGTCTTCTTTTGCCTGCTTTTCCGTGTCCGTTCTATACATTCTGAATGGTAGGCGGTTGACAGGATGCGGTTGACTGTGACTTTTGTTCGTTTCCCAAAAACGCGCCGTTTTTCAAAAATATTTTAAACGTTATTTTTCAAGAGATAATATTTTTCTTGCTCAAAAAAAAAAAAAGATAATATTTTTCGATGTTTTGTTGAAATCTAAAATCGAAGTGAAAAATATTTTTCCCCCATGCAATTCTTTTAATATTTTTGTTTTTTTTCCATTCTTTTTATTTTTTATTTTTATTTTAAAAACTTATAATATTTAATAATTTTTTCATTTCTCTTTTCTTACATTTCTTTCTCTTTCTTTTCCTCAACCGATCGTTGGCCACGGCCATAGTGGCAGCCAACGAGCTTCATCATAAGGAGGGGCTTGGGCCTTGCCACCCTCTAGCGACTCTTGATTGATGCCAATCTACGAGACCTAAGCCTTGTGGCCTTTGGTGATGCTCGAGAATCGTTGATTTGCGAGGCCCGAGCCTCACTATCCTTTGGCGACGTTCGAGCTAGTCAATTGCTGATTGTCAGCCTCTGTCGTGGTCGGGATTGACTAAAGAAGAAGAAAAAGGAAAAAAAAATTAATAATTCGAATTTAGAAAATAAAAATAAAAATAAAATAAAAATAATTAAAATGAGTGATGAAAGAAAGAGCACGGAAAATGTTTTCCCCTTTTTGAGAAGTGGAAAATTTTTTACTCTATTTTAGAAGATTTTTTTTTCTATTAATGAAATATGTTTTCTCCAACTTGTTCATTTTCGTGAATCAAACGTCAGAATTTTTTTTTTTTCTGAAAAGTTATTTCTTGTGAAACAAACAATTGCCAAAGAAAGTTTGTTTTGCTTTCTCATATCATAATTACAACGATTTAGAGATTCCTGGGATTTACTCCTGTGATGTGTCTTGCTTGTTACGTTCAATTACGATAAGAGACCTTTTCATTTCATTAATGACAGTGGGTGAATTTGAGCTAGAATCAACCTACCAAAGTTAGTAAACATTAAGGCTGTCCATGTCAAAATATGTTTTGAGTTTGGCCTGTAAGATGAAACCCGATCCAAGCTTTGGTGTTGGACATGAGAAGCAAACTCAAATTAGGAAATTTGAGTCTGACTTTGACCAAGATCTTCTTGCTTATTTGATATGTAAGTATCATTCTTACTTAGACAAAAGTTTATTGCAGTGTGCTCTTCGTGCCATTCATGTCAAGTGTAAGTTCTTTTTTTCATGGAATTATGCCTAGATTTATGTGTTGAAACCGCTTAAATCTCGTGAGTGAGATTAATGAATACCTTTGTGAGATAGAGAGATTATTTCATGAGAAATTGTAGGCTAAATACTGTATGAGTTTTTGGGGATAATTATGGGTTGAGAAACACTAAAATTATTTGAGTGACTCAAGTGTAATTGTAATATCCGTTGTATCCCTTAATCTATAGTGGAATTCTTCGTTGCTCTTCCCGTGGATGTATCACATAAATTTGATGCTCGATCTATTTCTTTATTCTGCCTAATTTATTATTTGATCGCTTACTTTTGTAATAATCCATGGATGCGTGCATTTTCATTTCAATAACATAGGTTCACCCTACACGGTCTTTTCTTATCCCAAAAGAAGAAAGAACTTGCTTGGGTTTATATTGAGCGGCATGATAATTAGCTTCATCTCCTCTCAGTTTAGATTACATTGGACTAACATTGGTATTTCAACATGACTAGAATTGATAACTGACACTTTGGGAAAAGTGTTAGAAAGGTCTTAAACCTTTTACATTGGTGCTAATTTAGTCCTAAAATTTTTGACTATGTGCTAATTCAGTCCTAAACCTTTTATTGATGTCAATTTAGTCCTAACGCTTTTGATTTGATACCAATTTAGTCTTAAAACTTTTGATAAGGTCAATTCAGTCTTTCCGACCAATTTTGACTAGATATTACTAACGTGACATAGCTGGTGCTGAAGTGTATAAATTTTAATAATATTTTAATATTTTTTTGAATTATTTATTTGTTTATTTTCTCCTCTTCCTCCTTTCTCCAACTAGTTGCTGGTTGGGCAATTGGTCAAAGGTGAGGGTTGGTGAGCCTTGCCTTCTACTAGTGAGGCTCGAGCCCTCGCTAGCCGCCGCAAGCTTAGCCTCGTGTTGGGTTGGTGAGGGTCGAGCCTCGCCCAAACCTTGGCAAGGCTCGAGCCTTCGCTAGAGGCCGCAGGGTCGCACCTGTGAGGGCTTGAGCCCTCGCCAATGGCTAGGTGAGGCTTGATCTCGTCAGATCTGATGAGGTCGGGCCTCACTCATGGCCAACAAGGCTAGACCCTCACCAGATTTGGTGAGGGTGAGCCTCGCCCGCTCGGCGTGGGGTCGCCCTCATGGTCGTTGATGAGGGCTCAAGCCTTGCTAGCCCTCATCTCTGGCCGATCACCCAACTGGCAATCGGCTAGAGGAAGGAGGAGGAGAGGGAAAAAAAAAAGAAAAAGAAAAGGAAAAAAGAAAGAAAGGAAAAGAAATAAATAAATAATTTGAAAACATATTAAATATTATTTAAAGTTGTCAGCAATATCCAGCCAAACTTAGTCGGAATGACTGAATTGGCTGACTTTGCGCAAAGTCAGAAGATTTATGATTAAATCGACACAAATAAAAGATTTAGAGCTAAATTGGCACAAATGCAAAAGATTTATAAATTTTCTCACGCTTTTCCCTTAGCACTTTTCTCCCTAAAGTTTGTGCTGCGAGGCTAGATTGGCAGATCACTCCCAGAAATTTTCCTTCGACAGCAATAGAAAATGAACGCTTTCTTTCATTTTTGTGCGTGTCATTACATTTTCTCTGTTATAGGATGTTGATAAATAAAACTTCAGATCAAGAAAAGGCGCTAAACAGCAGGATTTTTCTAAGATGACTGGCAACTCCGCCTTAGATGCATAAACCGTGAGGCTCCGAAAACATTCCTCTGACCTCGTGGTGTTGGAGAATCAACCTGCGTTATGTGAATTATTCCACACGCAGGTCCGGTCTTTCACTGTTAAAGCACCAGCATGGCGTTAAATGACTCTTATTGTCTGCAGCTCTAGCGGGAAGCCCTGCCGATCCGAAACGGTACACGAATCCTCGCCTTTCTCTGGGAGTTCTAATATGAGCATTTGATCGCGTGCTTGGCTGGTCTTTTGTTTTATTGTATGGGAGGACATTCTTCCTTTTTCTGGGTAAAACCTATTTACTCTCTGATTCTGGTGATCATCTTCTCCTTTTTCGCGATTGGAGGAGTTCAGGTACTCTTTCATACTTACCAATGCTTGCACATTTTGCCAGCTATTGTACGAGCCAATCCTTTTGATATAAGTCATAAATCAGGCAAAATCATACATGGAAACCGGATTCCAAAATGATAAATGCAGCTTAGCAGAAGTGTCCCTCTCTCAAGATGACCACACCATGACACCATCCAGCATTTTTAAGGTAATAACAGGAACTCATGTGGAACTCTAATTATGTTATGAACGTACCACAACTGGGATGATGATTCCCGTTTGTTCTCTCCCGACCATGCTAGAATGTTAACCTGGCGGATTCTGTTGTGGAGATTATAGAGGGCAAAAAAAAAGAGAGACACAAGATTGAATCTCAATTATTTAACGACCATGCCTTTGGAACGCCATGATCTTAAAACTAGAGGATTGTATCTCAATTATATTCTACAGTATTTCCTTTGCGCCAGGGCCTTCATTTACTGATGTTGAGAACTCTGAGATGTGTGTGCGGTCATAAGCTCATAGTAGGAAATAAGGCATATTGTAGGCAAAACATCAATCTGCCGAGGATACCCGAATGCATCAGTTTTACTGAGTTGGAGATGTACTGTAATTTGGGTTGAACAGTCTTCGAGCTATCGATGTTCTCACAGTGAAATGGAATAAAATAGTAAAATAAAATACAAGATTTTACTTCTGATACACAACTTATTGTGAATCCACAATAAGTAGCATCTTAAGTTTTATATGGCTTCACAAGTGTCTTGGGTCACTTGGATTGCGTTGATTTTATAAGCTATATGGCCTTCTTAACTTGCCTTCAGATGAGGTAGCTGAATCCATTAGGAATGTCTGAATTATCAGCCTTCTCATCTTGTACACCTCCAGAAGGACCAAGAACAATTTCTCTGCATGCATTTGAAAAAGGAACGCTACATGAACCAGATATTATGTAAAAAGTGGCAAAAGGCAGCAACATATCCTTGTAGAACTGAGATTTACATAGCAGTATGCCAACTGGTGTACACTGAGCATACTCATGTATACTTGGCAAAAACAATTGTACAAGCAGAATCAATATCTAGACATCAGTCTGCAAAGCCAAGCAGAACATAGATATCAAGTGAAAGAGATAATATACGTACCTGGCCTCCTGAACTGTACTAAAGAAGATTGACATTTAGGTGATAGGAGAGCATGGCCCTTGCCCATATGTTCCGATCGGGAGGCAGGAGTGATCGGGTTACTGAGGCATAGGTTGCTCTTTCAACTTCAAGTAATGATTGACGAGTCTTCTGGTCTCGGGCTTCAACTCCGAATCCCGGAGGGTAACTTTGATCGATGATTCCTCTGTTTGCATGTCTCTGTTGAAGAAGTCAGCATAAGCAGGATCTCCATCTTGCATGTCACCAACATCTTCATCCTCTTCACTTGTTCCAAATGTTAATTGAACAGATTCATCATAAGGAAGGTTGTCTAATGATAGGTCCATAGCAGATGGACCCTCAATATTCGTAAGCTGATGTATGTTGGAGGGGAAGCAATGATCATGTGATCCTACCGCGGGCTGAGGCTACCACAGGTGGTCAGCCATAAATTCAACTCGGTTCTCGGGCTGAATTAACACCATCAGTGAATTCATCTTTGCTTGGACCAAAGCCTGTATTAAAAAGTGAAAAATTAGCCATCAACACATCCTGCGTGCTCGTTAAGACAGATATTTAGTGTACAAACAGAGCACTTTGTCCTCCGCACCTTAGGAAATAAGTCATCACGAACAGGTTGATGAAGATATAATTCGAAATCTGCCAGGTTAATGGCTGCACTCTCTGATTCTATGGTTGAATTATCAGCCTTCTTATCTTGTTCATGCTTTAAGTGACACAGAACATGAGTTCTGTTCACCTTTACCAAAAAAAAAAACATGAGTTCTGTTCAACTGCCAAAACACAATGTTATACCAGTTCATACCTTTAGATCATCTTTTCTTCATGGGTAAAATTCTGCTTACAAATTTGGCAAAATTAATGTCATTCTCTAAATATGTATAAGATTTCAATCTTCCATAGAAGAAAATGAGCAAGAAAATATATCTTTGCTTCTTAGGACCCGTGGAAAGTTTTGACCGAGTGTTTCTGCAGATTATTGTAGCTATACTTCTCATCTAAAAGGTTATCAAATTCATGCATCTTGTGGATCTCATTAATTATAACGAATAAAGGAGGGTTAGATTAAGTACATCATCGGTGGGTAGATGGTATTCATGGATGACCCAGTTGGTCTTGACCCCCTTCTTGCCTTGACCTATGTGGAAGACTAGAAATTTCTTAGTACCAATTATTCTGTCATTATCTCTGGCCTTGACCTTCCTGTCGATACCCGTCTTCTTCCAATAGCCAGAGGGAGTCGATCTTTTAACCTGTTGAGGTGTATGTGGGCTGAAGAACGACCACTCTCGAACTTGGTCATCCCGGCGAATGATCGATTCACCTGTCAATCTCACCAATTTCTTATCATCAACAACTTGTATCTCTTTTTCACGAATAAACGAAGGATTTGCATTTCACAATCGACATCTTCTCAGCACATTCCCTCACACTTTTCACTGATTGATGATAAATATTATGCTCCAAAAAACCCATAAACTTAAGGTAATAGGTTTCCGACAATCATGGATGCAGATGAATTGTATGGTTGTATCTGTTCTTACCATGAAACTTGTCTGGTAATGTAATATATGGGCTTTAAAGTAAGGAAATAAAATAAAAGAAGAGAAAAAGAAAAGGTTGAAAAGTCAAAAAAAGGGAGGCTGAAGGAAAGTGGAAGAAGTTTCGGCTGAGTTTAAAAAGAGAGAAAGAGGAGAATATCGGCAGAAGCAGGGGAAACGCAAAACAGGGGAGAAGAGAGAAAGAAGAGAGAGGAAAAAGGGAAAAAGGGAAAAAGGGAAAAAAATTGGCGTGCTCGTGACCCGGACGCCTCATCAAGCCGACTTAAGTGTGTTTTGCAAGGCTGGTAAGAAATTGAAGGCTTTAATCACTTGCTTGAAGCAATTGCCGCAATTAGGGCTCGAAATTCGGATTTCTTGGGTATTTGTGTGGCGAAGCCCAATTTTTGAGTCATTAAGCTGTAAATTTTTTAGAAATGGTACTTTGGGATGTTGTGAAACTATAGTATCTTTCGGATCGTGATTTGAGCTTGCGGTTTGTTCGAAACGGAATTTTGAAGTTGGGGGCGCAATCTGGCACTGTAGCGAACAGTGGCTTCGAGTCTCTTTTTTTTGTTATTTCCGGTACTGTTTTGGGGCGGCTGAGTTGGGGTTGTTGTTGTATGTTAAGAGAGCTTTCTAAAGACTATAAGATGGCTTGAAACGGAATTTTGTGGAGGAAGTTATGGCGTGACAAAGTTGGCGCATGGGCCGCGCCTAGCTAAAAATGATGAGTTTATGCTAAATTGTGAACTTTTGGGACACGTATGTGTCGTTACCTAGACTTAGAACCAGGGAAGGAGAGTAAATTTCCTGCAGGTATGCATCCCACATTAGGCGAACAACCCGTTCAAGCCCTTCAGGGACAGCCTTTTAGCAGAAAATCACTCAGCCCTTTAGTTCAGAGCCTAGAGACACTCAGAGGATGCCAGGACAGAAACGTTTCTAATCTACCCAAGCTGCATTTCTCGAAGGATCCTACCAGGCTGGAGAAGAAGAGGGATTTAGAAAGCCATAGAGGTTTTTCACAAAGCACACACTTTACTTCAGGGAACTCTGCCCAAAACGTTACAACGACAAGGCCTTATATAGGCGAAATAAAGGGACAACAAGGACACACAGGGACCAACTCACGGGTCCAAAGACAAACAGAGGCTCCGGAACTTTCTGGGAGGGAATTATTCGCACACTATGAACAGTAACTGTACTGTGAACAGTACAATCCCTAGCCTACTGCTACAGTAAAAGTGAACAGTACTTTGCTACAGTGAAATTGTACGGACTCAACGATCTCGTCCGTCACGAGCATTGTAGCTACATACTGAGTCGTTGTCTGAACTGGCTTCTAGGAGATGTGCTTCATACTTCTGCTGAAGGGCTTCAAGGTCTTGAGGTAAAAGAATCTGGTTCAGCCTTTGGGATGAGGAGGCTTCATGAGCCCAATGGGATGCTTCTTCTGCTGCCCAGTCTGTGTTTTCGTCGATAGTGTTGCTAGGAAAACTTGGCTGGGGCCAGTTTGAGGGCTATGCATAGTAGGATAGGTCCATATGCTGGGATGAAGACGAAGGTCCCTGTTCGTAGGGATTCTGGGACAAAAGACCTCCAAAGCGTGCATAGGGGTCTTGAGTGGACTGGACAATGTCGTCTTCACTTGTCATTTCATGCTCTTGGGACGATGCAGCTTGTCTGTACTGTCTGAGTGCTTCCTTAGCTCCTGGTACTAGATCATAATGATCCCACGTAGTGGATACATTATTCCAGATGTCTTCGGGAATGGTCTTGTTTTCCTGGCATAGGATTCTCTGGAGTTCTCGATATTCATGTTCACATAATCTAACAGATTTTGGATAAGATTTGTGAATCCGGGCTTCTCGGTTGTTCGAATGAGGTTTATAGGCTGTGGTTCCTATTTCGAGAGGTGCATCGAGAATACCGCCATTATTTCTAAAGAAATTCCATGGACGTTTAAAGAACAGGATGGTGTGAACTTCAGGATTTGGTGTCATTGTTCTCAGTTCTCTTTCCAAATCTTGTTTCCAGCAGGTGGGGTGATAGAACCAGTTTAGAAAACTTAAAAGATTTTTATCACATTCCTTTTCGATATTTCTCCCGAGCATGAATATCCTGGTGAGATTGGCAATGAACCTTCTGGTGGGGATTTCAATGGCTATCAAGTACTTATTGGTTAAGTACCATAATAGCGTTTTAAGCTGATCAGGGAAATCATCTTCCTTCCATATTAGGGGATGAATGAAAGGATAATTTGAATTTAACCCTAAAGGATAAAGAATCGAACCTCCATTGAATCTGAAAAGATCTGTGTGGCATTCCCACATGAGGTTTTCCATGTTTTCAGGAAGATTATCATTCTGGATTTGCTGAATAATCTCCTGGGGATATGCCTGGCTTGGCGAGTCTTTAATTTTCTCAATTTTGTATTTGACGCCATAATGGAGCATATGAAAGGCAGGCCTTTTGATGTACATGTTGATCTCAGTTGGTGCTTTGGGTCTTGACAAGAAATCAGCAAGGACATTCTTTTTTCCAGGAATATGTATGGTTTCAAAAGAGTATTTTGAGAACCATTCAGCCCATCTAAGCAGTTGAGGGTTTGGAATCTGTTTCTGTTTAAACTTGGTCATCTGAGGAAAAGATGCCATGTCTAGTTCGACCAGAAAGTGATGGCCGATGAGATGAAACTCAAACTTTTTAATTCCATTTTTGACTGCTAGGATTTCTTTAAAAGTGGAATGGTAGTGCATTTCAGCCTGGGAAAACTTTCCACTTTTGTAGGCACAAACATGTTTCTTACCATCAATTTCTTTGAATAGGACGGCTGCCCAGTATTCGTCACTGGCGTCAGTTTGGAGAATTCTTTTGCCTGTTGATGGTATTTGCAGTGGTGGGAGATTCTGCATAATCTCCTTAAGCTCAGCAACTGCTTTGGTCTGGGTTTTTCCCCAAGGTGGGGCGTTCTTCTTTAGCATGGCTTGCAACGGAATCAGCAACTTTGCAATGTGTGGGACAAAACCCCTGAGATAATTAATTATCCCAAGAAATTGCTGAACTTGCTTTTTTGTGAAGTCATTTTCAGGAAACTTCAATAATTCTTGTGCAATGTGTGGCCCTGGATAGTATGTACCTTTGTTGAGGTGCATACCAAGAAATTCAATTTCTGTCTGGGCGATATTCATTTTCCTTTGAGAGAGCATGATACCATGCCTTTTCACAATCTCTGCAAATTTCTCAAGGAGTTGGCAGTGGCTCTGTTCATCAGGACTGTAGAGTAGGATATCGTCGATATATACTGCTGCAGTTGACAAAATGGGTTGGAAAATTCGACACATGGCCTTTTGGAAAAGAGATGGGGCAACCTTTAAGCCAAAAGGAAGAACTTTCCATTGAAAGTGCTGGTTTGGGATACAGAATCCTGTTTTGGTTCTGTCTTCAGGATGAATGCCCAATTGCCAAAATCCGGCTTTGAGGTCGAATTTGGAATAGATCTGGGCCTTAGTTAGGCCACTAAAAAGGGAATCTCTGGATGGTAAAGGGAACTTATCATCTTGGAGGAAAAGATTAAGAGGTTGGTAGTTAATTACCAGTCTCATTTTCCCTCTGTTCTGCTCGGCTCGCTTATTAACATAAAAGGCTTCACAAGCCCATTGAGAATCAGAAACTTCAATAAGGCCTTGTTGCAGTAGTTCTGAGCATTCTCTTTGAGCTAAAGCCAAGTGTTCTGGCTTCATTCCCGCATGACTCGCCTTTGTCGGGTTGATGTCTTCATTTTTCTTGAAGGGGAGGCGAACAAAGAACTCTGGATTTTCCCATAAGGGATGAGAACACTTTTGAGCAAATTCTGAGTGGGATTCCGAGCATGATTCTAATAATCTTTGCATGATTGGATCTAACAGACTCATCTGGATGGAAAAGAGTCTCTGAATATCAACAAACTCAGAGAAATGATTTTTATATCTAAGACCCTTTCCAGGAATGATGCGTAGTTGAGAGATTTGAGTCATGATGTCCCATCCAATTAGCAAATCTTTATTGGGGAGGTTTGATCCAAAGATTTTTGCTTTTATGGAGCACTCAGGAAAAAACTGGACAGTAACTGAAGTAGTTCTGACGTTTGTGGAGAAAGTATCTCCAGAGGCGGAGTTGAAGTATCGGATATGAGGAGTCCAATATTCTTCAGGCAGAACTTTAGTGTCCAGAATGGAGGAACTTGCTCCAGTATCAATAAGAGCAATAACATTGATAGGTTTGGCGTATTTTGAGGTGAAGATTTTTACAGGGAAATGGGGGCAGTGAGTTTGACTTGAGAATATGTCAGGATTTGGTTCTGAGGATGTGGGGGATATGTGAAAAATGTCTTCAGATTCTGATTCGTCAGAATTGGTCTCATTTGAAGATTTGTAGAAGGGGATAACACAAAGGGTCTGCTCTGATGGTTCTTCATCAGCAGAAAACAAGGATTCAATGTCATCATTTTCAAGGGACATACCTGTTTCATTTTCAATCAGATGATTCTGACCCTTTTTCGCCTGGGGACAATTTTTAGCAAAATGTCCCTTCTTGTCGCAAATGTAGCAACGGTTTGATTTCTTATGGCCTGTGTGGTCCTTTCTCTTGCGTAGGAATCGCCATTTCTTCTTTTTCCGAAAATGCTTGGAGCCATGCTTGGATTTTTTAATTGAGTACTTCTTGAAGTGCTTCTTCTTTCGGGAGTAATGGCCACAGGTACCATCACAATCTTGTTTGGAGCATTTGATTTTAAACTTCTGGTGGGAACAGGCTGATTCAAGACGCTTGTCATCTGTGATGTATGTTTGGACCATTCGACGCTTTAAGCATAATTCTTCAAGGCATAGATGGACTTCTTGCTGAAGTTCTCCCATGGGAACGTCTTGTATTCTTCTTTGCTTTCCAAAGAAGGATCTTTCAACCATCTGTGATAGCTCTTTAGGAATAGAAGTGATGAAGACATGCTTTAGATTTGGATCTGCGCCAATCTGGTAAAAGAGCTGAAGCATTAATCGATAATGCTTATCAAGATGCTTTTTCTGAAGGGAGCAGCATCTTCTTTCAAAGAATTCCCTCCTTTTGAGTTCTTTGAGATCTCCTGGTGTTCCCACAAAAACATGGTATAGAAAATTAAGGGCATGATAGAAACTGGGTGATAACAAGAACGTAAGCTGGTCCTGTTCTGTGAGTGATTGCCACCAAAATTTAAGGCTCCCTGTGAACCTTGTAACAAAATTGAAAAGGACATCATTCATATCATGGTTGGTAATGGACTGTGTACTCAACCAAGTATGAAATTCTTCAAGTCTGTGTGGCCATTTTGAATAGGGAATATCATCAATGGAGAAGAATTGTTTGGATGCCATGGATACATGTTTGGCTGAACTATTTCTGGTGGGATTACTTGTCTGTCCAATTCTGGATCAGAATAGTTTGATTGCATATCGTAATCTGAAAGAGTATCGGCCATGAATATTTGTGAGTTTGGTGGAACAGAAGGGGGAGACTCAATTGGTGGATCTGAAAAGGATGAAGAGGAATAAGTAGATACTGATTCTGATGAAGAGGAGGAGGTTTGTTCAGAAAACAGAATCTGTTTGACAGGATCAGGCTCAGGCTGTTGGGTAATGGGGTCAATTTCTTGCTTACCCAGATCCTTCAGAAAGGATTCTAATGGATTTGATAACATCATCTGGTCTGGCCTTTCTCTTATAACAAGTGAGCTTGATTCTGTCGGTGGTGTCTTTTCTTTTCCCTTTTCTTTCTTCAAGGCTTTGAGCCGACTTCGCAAATCTGTTTCTCTTCTAGAAGGGTCTTCTGGGATATTGGCAAAAACAGACACTTGCGGTGTTGGGGATACATACCCGGTTTGAACAGGAGGTGCCAATGGATCGAAAGGTCTAAACCTTCCTTCTTCAAGAATTTGAATTTGCTTTTTGAGTTTATCTATTTCTGGTTTTGGACTTTCAAGATAGTGGTACCCAAGCTGTTGTCCTGATTCCAAGGCTTGAAGCCTTTTCTGGAACTCAGAAAGTATCTTCTTGGTACCTTCGTCATATCTTCGGAGATCTTGTTGCACATTTCCGATCTTGGAATCAATAGCCTTAAAGGCATTGTTTTGTGCTAACAAAGTCTCTGATTGCCAGTTTAGAACGGCTTCAGCAGCAGGGGTTTTCTTCTGTCTTCCATGTTCGTCCACATCTGTGGGGGTAGGTACTTTGGGAACATGGCGGTATCTACCATGTGGATCGATAAACTCTTCTGTAGCAGGGAACGAGAGTTTAGAGCTTTCCTTGACAAGAGGAGGAAAGTCAGTATCTTGGAACATGGCGATGGAAGAAGTGGGTGGTGTTTCTGCTGGAACTTCGAGGGGGTAAGAATGTTTCTTAGCCCATTTAAGGATTGGCTTATAGAATGGAGAGAGAGCTTGCTTTTTCTGGGGAGGAGAAGGTGGAGGTGATTTTGGTGGATCTGATGAGATTTGGGATGTGGTACTGAATTCTGGTGGTGGAGGTGGTGCATAAGACACCATGAACTGGTATTTATCACACTCACCAAGAGTATCTACGGAGGTATCTCCGTCTAAGTATCTTTGGTATATCTTATCCCTGGATTTTTTCGTCGAGGCGGAGATCTGGCATGAGGGTCTACCTCATCGGGAGAATTTATACAGTAGGAACATTGGCAAAAAGGATCCCAAAAACAATGACCATGCTTATCTTTATAGTAATGGACAGGATGTCCATCACTTTTGAAGTGTTGCACATGATTTTTTGGATCTGGTTCAGAAATGGATTTTGGAACACAAGGTTCAATCATGAAGAGAGTTTGGAAGATAGAAGGACTTTCTTCCTTTTCTTTGCCAAATTTGATGGAAACAGTTCCATCTTTTTTCCTTACGAACTCTGAGTCCGTAGACTGGAATGGCTTGTTATGCTGGTGTAGCTTTTCGTAGTTGGTAATCCAAGTCTCTGGAAGGAGCTTGGCCAACGTATCTTTTGGAATCTGTCGGGGAACATGGATGCAGGATGCCTGGTCATTCTGCATGGAGATGAACAATGCGTCTTCATTACCATTGTTGAAGTTGAGGTCGAGAGCATGGTTCTGCACTCGATAAACCATTTGGTAATGCAAGGTTGCAGCTACAGATTCAGCAGTTTGGGGGGCTCCAGTAAGCTGTACTTGAACTTTCATAAAGGAGAGAAGTTGGGGGTCTGAGAGAGCGATGTTGAAGTTTGGATACAGAGTTACAAAGACTGTTCCAGCATTCAAGGTGGTTTGAACAGTACCGATACAAGCATGCTGGTATTGTAAAAACATGGTATCAGAGCCAGGTTTTCGTTTTTGATATTATCCATTCCATGCGCTTGATAGGTGAATCCAGTGCTGAGAAGATCCTCACACACCATGACAGATCCAGAAATTCTCGAAGCACCCATTTCTCTTGCTCCTTCTTCTTCGTCCTCAGCTCTCTCAGAATTTCGTGTTTCAAATGCTTCTAAGATAGACTATCTTTATGAAGTCTCTCTCAGCGATGAAACCAAAATTTCAGAAACTCAGCTTCCTCTGATGAACCCCTACTCAGCTTTTGCTAAACCCACTTCATCATTCTCACCTATCCGCTCTATTTGCCAACTCATCCACCAAACCCCGAAGCAAGTAAAGGAGTACGTTCAGTCCTCCAAATTCGACCAGCATCCCATCCCTGCTACTGAAAAAGAGTACTTTGTTACTCTTCAAATCCCTCCAGAATTTCCCAGACAATGGGTCCAACAGGGATATTCTCATGTTCACTATGGAGCTGTTCGTCTTGCTCTCACCTTTCATGGCCGTAAAGGCTTGCCAGTAGTGGCCAGAATCGCGTTGTTAGATACCAGGTTTTTACAATACCAGCATGCTTGCATCGGTACTGTTCAAACCACTTTGAATGCCGGAACAGTCTTTGTGACTCTGTATCCAAACTTCAACATCGCTCTCTCAGACCCCCAACTTCTCTCTTTTATGAAAGTTCAAGTACAGCTCACTGGAGCCCCCCAAACAGCTGAATCCGTAGCTGCAACCCTGCATTACCAGATGGTTTATCGAGTGCAAAACCATGCTCTCGACCTCAACTTCAACAATGGTAATGAAGACGCATTGTTCATCTCCATGCAGAATGATCAGGCATCCTGCATCCATGTTCCCCGACAGATCCCAAAAGATACATTGGCCAAGCTCCTTCCAGAGACTTGGATTACCAACTACGAAAAGCTACATCAGCATAACAAGCCATTCCAGTCTACGGACTCAGAGTTCGTAAGAAAAAAGATGGAACTGTTTCCATCAAGTTTGGCAAAGAAAAGGAAGAAAGTCCTTCTATCTTCCAAACTCTCTTCATGATTGAACCTTGTGTTCCAGAATCCATTTCTGAACCAGATCCAAAAAGGCATGTGCGACACTTCAAAAGTGATGGACATCCTGTCCATTACTATAAAGATAAGTATGGTCATTGTTTCTGGGATCCATTTTGCCAATGTTCCTACTGTATAAATTCTCCCGATGAGGTAGACCCTCATGCCAGATCTCCGCCTCGACGGAGAAAATCTAGGGATAAGATATACCAAAGGTACTTAAACGGAGATACCTCCGTAGATACTCTTGGTGAGTGTGATAAATACCAGTTCATGGTGTCTTATGCACCACCTCCACCACCAGAATTCAGTACCACATCCCAAATCTCATCAGATCCACCAAAATCACCTCCACCTTCTCCTCCCCAGAAAAAGCAAGCTCTCTCTCCATTCTATAAGCCAATCCTTAAATGGGCTAAGAAACATTCTTACCCCCTCGAAGTTCCAGCAGAAACACCACCCACTTCTTCCATCGCCATGTTCCAAGATACTGACTTTCCTCCTCTTGTCAAGGAAAGCTCTAAACTCTCGTTCCCTGCTACAGAAGAGTTTATTGATCCACATGGTAGATACCGCCATGTTCCCAAAGTACCTACCCCCACAGATGTGGACGAACATGGAAGGCAGAAGAAAACCCCTGCTGCTGAAGCCGTTCTAAACTGGCAATCAGAGACTTTGTTAGCACAAAACAATGCCTTTAAGGCTATTGATTCCAAAATTGGAAATGTGCAACAAGATCTCCGAAGATATGACGAAGGTACCAAGAAGATACTTTCTGAGTTCCAGAAAAGGCTTCAAGCCTTGGAATCAGGACAACAGCTTGGGTACCATTATCTTGAAAGTCCAAAACCAGAAATAGATAAACTCAAGAAGCAAATTCAAATTCTTGAAGAAGGAAGGTTTAGACCTTTCGATCCATTGGCACCTCCTGTTCAAACCGGGTATGTATCCCCAACACCGCAAGTGTCTGTTTTTGCCAATATCCCAGAAGACCCTTCTAGAAGAGAAACAGATTTGCGAAGTCGGCTCAAAGCCTTGAAGAAAGAAAAGGGAAAAGAAAAGACACCACCTACAGAATCAAGCTCAATTGTTATAAGAGAAAGGCCAGACCAGATGATGTTATCAAATCCATTAGAATCCTTTCTGAAGGATCTGGGTAAGCAAGAAATTGACCCCATTACCCAACAGCCTGAGCCTGATCCTGTCAAACAGATTCTGTTTTCTGAACAAACCTCCTCCTCTTCATCAGATTCAGTATCTACTTATTCCTCTTCATCCTTTTCAGATCCACCAGTTGAGTCTCCCCCTTCTGTTCCACCAAACTCACAAATATTCATGGCCGATACTCTTTCGGATTACGATATGCAATCAAACTATTCTGATCCAGAATTTGGACAGACAAGTAATCCCACCAGAAACAATTCAGCCAAACATGTATCCATGGCATCCAAACAATTCTTCTCCATTGATGATATTCCCTACTCAAAATGGCCACATAGACTTGAAGAATTTCATACTTGGTTGAGTACACAGTCCATCACCAACCATGATATGAATGATGTCCTTTTCAATTTTGTTACAAGGTTCACAGGGAGCCTTAAATTTTGGTGGCAATCACTCACAGAACAGGACCAGCTTACGTTCTTGTTATCACCCAGTTTCTATCATGCCCTTAATTTTCTATACCATGTTTTTGTGGGAACACCCGGAGATCTCAAAGAACTCAAAAGGAGGGAATTCTTTGAAAGAAGATGCTGCTCCCTTCAGAAAAAGCATCTTGATAAGCATTATCGATTAATGCTTCAGCTCTTTTACCAGATTGGCGCAGATCCAAATCTAAAGCATGTCTTCATCACTTCTATTCCTAAAGAGCTATCACAGATGGTTGAAAGATCCTTCTTTGGAAAGCAAAGAAGAATACAAGACGTTCCCATGGGAGAACTTCAGCAAGAAGTCCATCTATGCCTTGAAGAATTATGCTTAAAGCGTCGAATGGTCCAAACATACATCACAGATGACAAGCGTCTTGAATCAGCCTGTTCCCATCAGAAGTTAAAAATCAAATGCTCCAAACAGGATTGTGATGGTACCTGTGGCCATTACTCCCGGAAGAAGAAGCACTTCAAGAAGTACTCAATTAAAAAATCCAAGCATGGCTCCAAGCATTTTCGGAAAAAGAAGAAATGGCGATTCCTACGCAAGAGAAAGGACCACACAGGCCATAAGAAATCAAACCGTTGCTACATTTGCGACAAGAAGGGACATTTTGCTAAAAATTGTCCCCAGGCGAAAAAGGGTCAGAATCATCTGATTGAAAATGAAACAGGTATGTCCCTTGAAAATGATGACATTGAATCCTTGTTTTCTGCTGATGAAGAACCATCAGAGCAGACCCTTTGTGTTATCCCCTTCTACAAATCTTCCAATGAGACCAATTCTGACGAGTCAGAATCTGAAGACATTTTTCACATATCCCCCACATCCTCAGAACCAAATCCTGACATATTCTCAAGTCAAACTCACTGCCCCCATTTCCCTGTAAAAATCTTCACCTCAAAGTACGCCAAACCTATCAATGTTATTGCTCTTATTGATACTGGAGCAAGTTCCTCCATTCTGGACACTAAAGTTCTGCCTGAAGAATATTGGACTCCTCATATCCGATACTTCAACTCCGCCTCTGGAGATACCTTCTCCACAAACGTCAGAACTACTTCAGTTACTGTCCAGTTTTTTCCTGAGTGCTCCATAAAAGCAAAAATCTTTGGATCAAACCTCCCCAATAAAGATTTGCTAATTGGATGGGACATCATGACTCAAATCTCTCAACTACGCATCATTCCTGGGAAGGGTCTTAGATATAAAAATCATTTCTCTGAGTTTGTTGATATTCAGAGACTCTTTTCCATCCAGATGAGTCTGTTAGATCCAATCATGCAAAAATTATTAGAATCATGCTCGGAATCCCACTCAGAATTTGCTCAAAAGTGTTCTCATCCCTTATGGAAAAATCCAGAGTTCTTTGTTCGCCTCCCCTTCAAGAAAAATGAAGACATCAACCCAACAAAGGCGAGTCATGCGGGAATGAAGCCAGAACACTTGACTTTAGCTCAAAAAGAATGCTCAGAACTTCTGCAACAAGGTCTTATTGAAGTTTCTGATTCTCAATGGGCTTGTGAAGCCTTTTATGTCAATAAGCGAGCCGAACAGAGCAGAGGGAAAATGAGATTGGTAATTAACTACCAACCTCTTAATCTTTTTCTCCAAGATGATAAGTTCCCTTTACCATCCAGAGATTCTCTCTTTAGTGGTCTAACTAAGGCCCATATCTATTCCAAATTCGACCTCAAAGCCGGATTTTGGCAATTGGGTATCCATCCTGAAGACAGAACAAAAACGGGATTCTGTATCCCAAACCAGCACTTCCAATGGAAAGTTCTTCCTTTTGGCTTGAAGGTTGCTCCATCCCTTTTCCAAAAGGCCATGTGCCGTATTTTCCAACCCATTCTGTCAACTGCAGCAGTGTATATCGACGATATTCTCCTCTACAGCCCTGATGAACAGAGCCACTGCCAGCTCCTTGAGAAATTTGCAGAAATTGTGAAAAGGCATGGTATTATGCTCTCCCAAAGGAAGATGAATATTGCCCAGACAGAAATTGAATTTCTTGGTATGCACCTCAACAAAGGTACATACTATCCAGGGCCACACATTGCACAAGAATTATTGAAGTTTCCTGAAAATGACTTCACAAAAAAGCAAGTTCAGCAATTTCTTGGGATAATTAATTATCTCAGGGTATTTGTCCCACACATTGCAAAGCTGCTGATTCCTTTGCAAGCCATGCTGAAAAAGAATTCCCCACCTTGGGGAAAAACCCAGACCAAAGCGGTTGCTGAGCTTAAGGAGATTATGCAGAATCTCCCACCACTGCAAATACCATCAACAGGCAAAAGAATTCTCCAAACTGACGCCAGTGACGAATACTGGGCAGCCGTCCTATTCGAAGAAATTGATGGTAAGAAACATGTTTGTGCCTACAAAAGTGGAAAGTTTTCCCAGGCTGAAATGCACTACCATTCCACTTTTAAAGAAATCCTAGCAGTCAAAAATGGAATTAAGAAGTTTGAATTTCATCTCATCGGCCATCACTTCCTAGTTGAACTAGACATGGCATCTTTCCCTCAGATGACCAAGTTTAAACAGAAGCAGATTCCAAACCCCCAATTGCTTCGATGGGCTGAATGGTTTTCAAAATACTCTTTTGAAACCCAACATATTCCGGGGAAAAAGAATGTCCTTGCTGATTTCTTGTCAAGACCCAAAGCACCAGCTGAGATCAACATGTACATCAAGAGGCCTGCCTTTCATAAGCTCCATTATGGCGTCAAATACAAAATTGAGAAAATTAAAGACTCACCAAGCCAGGCATATCCCCAGGAGATTATTCAGCAAATCCAGAATGACAGTCTTCCTGAAAACATGGAGAACCTCATGTGGGAATGCCACACAGACCTTTTCAGATACAATGGAGGTTCGATTCTTTATCCTTTCGGGTTAAATTCAAATTATCCTTTCATTCATCCCCTAATCTGGAAGGAAGATGATTTCCCTGATCAGCTTAAAACGCTATTATGGTACTTAACCAATAAGTACTTGATAGCCATTGAAATCCCCACCAGAAGGTTCATTGCCAATCTCACCAGGATATTCATGCTCGGGAGAAACATCGAAAAGGAATGTGATAGAAATCTTTTAAGTTTTCTAAACTGGTTCTATCATCCCACCTGCTGGAAACAAGATTTGGAAAGAGAACTGAGAACCATGACACCAAATCCTGAAGTTCACACCATCCTGTTCTTTAAACGTCCATGGAATTTCTTTAGAAATAATGGCGGTATTCTCGATGCACCACTCGAAATAGGAACCACAGCCTATAAACCTCATTCGAACAATCGAGAAGCCCGGATTCACAAATCTTATCCAAGATCTATTAGATTATGTGAACATGAATATCGAGAACTCCAGAGAATCCTATGCCAGGAAAACAAGACCATTCCCGAAGACATCTGGAATAATGTACCCACTACGTGGGATCATTATGATCTAGCACCAGGAGCTAAGGAAGCACTCAGACAGTACAGACAAGCTGCATCGTCCCAAGAGCATGAAATGACAAGTGAAGACGACATTGTCCAATCCACTCAAGACCCCTATGCACGCTTTGGAGGTCCTTTGTCCCAGAATCCCTACGAACAGGGACCTTCGTCTTCATCCCAGCATATGGACCTATCCTACTATGCACAGCCCTCAAACTGGCCCCAGCCAAGTTTTCCCAGCAACACTACCAACAAAAACACAGACTGGGCAGCAGAAGAAGCATCCCATTGGGCTCATGAAGCCTCCTCATCCCAAAGGCTGAACCAAATTCTTTCACCTCAAGACCTTGAAGCCCTTCAGCAGAAGTATGAAGCACATCTCCTAGAAGACAGTTCAGACAACGACTCAGTATGTAGCTACAATGCCCATGACGGACGAGATCGTTGAGTCCGTACAATTTCACTGTAGCAAAGTACTGTTCACTTTTACTGTAGCACTAGGCTAGGGAAAGTACTGTTCACAGTACAGTTACTGTTCATAGTGTGCGAATAATTCCCTCCCGAAAGTTTTCGGTGCCTCTGGTTGTATCTAGACCCGTGTGTTGGTCCCTGTTGGTGTCCTTGTCCCCCTTTATTTTGCCTATATAAGGCTATGTTGTTGTATCGTTTTGGGCAAAGTCCCCTGAAGTAAAGAGTGTGCTTTGTGAAAAACCTCTATGGCTTTCTAAATCCCTCTTCTTCTCCAGCCTGGTAGGATCCTTCGAGAAATGCAGCTTGGGTAGATTAGAAACGTTTCCATCCTGACATCCTCTGAGTGTCTCTAGGCTCTGGATTAAAGGGCTGAGTGGTTTTCTGCTAAAAGGCTGTCCCTGAAGGGCTTGAACGGGATTTGTTCGCCCAATGTGGGATGCATACCTGCAGAAAATTTACTCTCCTTCCCTGATCCTAAGTCTAGGTCCATTCATGGTATCAGAGCCACGGTCTCGTTTTTGATATTATTCATTCCATGCGCTTGATAGGTGAATCCAGTGCTGAGAAGATCCTCACACACCATGACAGATCCAGAAATTCTCGAAGCACCCATTTCTCTTGCTCCTTCTTCTTCGTCCTCAGCTCTCTCAGAATTTCGTGTTTCAAATGCTTCTAAGATAGACTATCTTTATGAAGTCTCTCTCAGCGATGAGACCAAAATCTCAGAAACTCAGCTTCCTCTGATGAACCCCTACTCAGCTTTTGCTAAACCCACTTCATCATTCTCACCTATCCGCTCTATTCGTCAACTCATCCACCAAACCCCGAAGCAAGTAAAGGAGTACGTTCAGTCCTCCAAATTCGACCAGCATCCCATCCCTGCTACTGAAAAAGAGTACTTTGTTACTCTCCAAATCCCTCCAGAATTTCCCAGACAATGGGTCCAACAGGGATATTCTCATGTTCACTATGGAGCTGTTCGTCTTGCCCTCACCTTTCATGGCCGTAAAGGCTTACCAGTAGTGGCCAGAATCGCGTTGTTAGATACCAGGTTTTTACAATACCAGCATGCTTGCATTGGTACTGTTCAAACCACTTTGAATGCCGGAACAGTCTTTGTGACTCTGTATCCAAACTTCAACATCGCTCTCTCAGACCCCCAACTTCTCTCTTTTATGAAAGTTCAAGTACAGCTCACTGGAGCCCCTCAAACAGCTGAATCCGTAGCTGCAACCCTGCATTACCAGATGGTCTATCGAGTGCAAAACCATGCTCTCGACCTCAACTTCAACAATGGTAATGAAGACGCATTGTTCATCTCCATGCAGAATGATCAGGCATCCTGCATCCATGTCCCCCGACAGATTCCAAAAGATACATTGGCCAAGCTCCTTCCAGAGACTTGGATTACCAACTACGAAAAGCTACACCAGCATAACAAGCCATTCCAGTCTACGGACTCAGAGTTCGTAAGGAAAAAAGATGGAACTGTTTCCATCAAGTTTGGCAAAGAAAAGGAAGAAAGTCCTTCTATCTTCCAAACTCTCTTCATGATTGAGCCTTGTGTTCCAGAATCCATTTCTGAACCAGATCCAAAAAAGCATGTGCGACACTTCAAAAGTGATGGACATCCTGTCCATTACTATAAAGATAAGTATGGTCATTGTTTTTGGGATCCATTTTGCCAATGTAGTAAAATATGTGGGTTATTTTACTTTCGAACACAATAAATATTATGTCATCATCTTAACACTTAGTTAAGGCGACATACGTATTTTAAGCTTGAGCTCTCGATTATCACCTAGATAATAAGCTTAAATACAGTCTCATCTCTATTTATCACACAGTAAATAGAGGCGATTACCCGTGTGAGTGGGCTAATCTTTTATCTGTCCGACATACTTCCTCAACTTAAAATAATGCACTGAGCATTAAGATGCATAAAGATCATACATAGATTCATAGGCATTAATCAATGAAAAACAAAATTTCATAAATGTGAACAACTCAGGGAAATTACAATTCAATACATCAGACTCTACGCAATCCTAGAGATTTTACATGACCACAAAATACATTTCTAGGTATTGGCTTTGTCATATGATTTGCTACCATTCTATGCGTAGATATGTACTGTAAGTTTACATCCTTTCGTGTAACCATATCTTTTACAAAGTTATACTTAGTATCTATATGTTTGGTCTTGTCATGATATTTTGGATATTTGGTGTACGCTATAGTTGTTTGGCTATCACAGTTAACCAATAATGTATTTGCAGCTTTCTCAATAACACCTAAATGATCCAAAAATTTCTTAAGCCAAACTCCTTCTTGTACTACTGCTGATAATGCCACGAACTCAGCTTCCATTGTGGATTAGGCTATACACGTTTGCTTCTTACTACTCCATGATATGGCGCCATTGTTTAGTAAGAAAGCAAATCCAGAGGTAGATTTTCTTTCATCTAAATCTCCTCTCTAATCAGCATCTGAATAGCCTTCAAGTCATATCCTTTCCTTTGGTAATTCAACTCAGAATCATAGCCTCTTCAAGATACTTCCTCAAGATTCTCTTTAACGGCTCCAATGTAAATGGACTTTGGATTGATTATGCATTTCCACTCACCATTCCAACTGCAAAACATATGTCGGGTCTTGTACACATCATAGCGTACATCAAGCTCCCAACAGCACTAGCATAAGGATCATGTTTCATTTGTTCCTTCTTTTGTGGAGTCCTTGGACACAGTCTATGGCTCAATCCTTCACCTTTTGCAATAGGAGTGTTTATGGGTTTACAATCTTGCATACGAAATCGTTCAAGAATCTTATTTATATAGGTTTCTTGCGAAAGAGATAACGATCTCTTCGAACGATCTCTTGAAATCTTAACTCCAAGAATGTATGCAGCCTCACCCATATCCTTCATTTCAAAGTTGGAAGACAACCAACTCTTGACAGTATTAATAAACTCTCTATTACTTCCGGCAATTAGTATATCATCAACATATAATGATATGATCACAAATCGATCATTGGATCTTTTTATATATACACAATGATCCTCATTTATCATTGTAAAGTCATATGCCATTATGGCATTATGAAAACGTATATACTATTGTCTCGATGACTACTTAAGGCCATATATCGACCTCAAAAGTCGACATACCTTTTCTTCTTGGCCTTTCACTATGAAACCAGCAGGTTGTTCCATATATATTTCTTCCTCTAATTCTCTATTGAGGAAAGCAGTCTTTACATCCATCTGATGTAACTCAATATCCATATTTGCTACTATTGCCAGAGTAATGCGAATCGAGGTAAATCTCATTACAGGAGAAAACGTATCTTTATAGTTAATTCATTCCTGTTGATTACACCCCTTCGCCACAAGACGAGCCTTATGCCTATCTATCAAGCCATCGGCCTTTCGCTTTATTTTGAGAACCCATTTGTTTCCAATAGCTCTGTGTCCTTTTGGAAGATCAACCAGTTCCCAGACTTGATTTGATTTCATTAATTCAATTTCCTCTTCCATTGCAGGAATCCATTTTTTCTTACCAAGACAATTCATAACTTTATTAATATTTCTTGGCTCATCCTCATCTTGTGGAGTAACCATAAAAGTTTCCCCTTCAATGTCAAAACGTCGACGGAGAATATTTCGGCGACTTGTTCGCCGTATGGGAGATTTTACACTTTGCACATCATTCTTCATTATGCTCCCACTAGGATTAGATAATGATGACGTTGTCTCATCATGTGGTTGCAATTGAGAATGAGTTGAATTAAATTCATCACTTCTCATATTACTCCCACTTGGACGAACTCCACTAATATCATTATCTTGATCCAAGGTTTCAAATAATGAGTAATCTTCTCATATTTCGCCATTCTTAGGAAATTCATCTTCTAAGAATGTGACATCCCGTGATTTAAATTCAGTTATACTCCCACTTTTCTGCTCACCTGTGAACACATACCCTTTCGAGTATTCGGAGTATCTTATGAAAATATTCTTCTTTCCTCTGGGACCCAATTTCCCAAACTTGTGAGAGGACTCATGTGTATAGGCAGCACAACCCCATGGCTTAAGAAAACTTAAGTCCGGTTTTCTACCTGTCCATAACTCATATGGAGTGGAAGTAACTAATTTGGAAGGCACCCAGTTAAGTATATAGGCAGCAGTTAACAGTGCATCACTCCAAAAAGTGATAAGTAAGTTAGCATGCGCCATCATGGATCTAACCATTTCCAGTAGGGTTTTGTTTCTTCTCTCCGCAATACCATTTTGTTGAGGAGTATACGGAATAGACAACTATATTTTTATTCTTTTTTCATCACATAATTTTCTGAACTCATCAGATAAATATTCTCGACCTCGATTGGATCTCAATGTTTTTATTTTATTGTTTAATTGATTTTCTACCAGGTTCATAAACCTTTTGAAATAACTTATTGCTTCAGATTTATGAGAAATCAAATAGATATATCCGAATCGAGTATAATCATCTATAAAAGTGATGAAATAAACAGTCCCATGCATTCCTCTCACATTCATTTGACCACAGACGTCAGAATGGATTAAATGTAGAGGAAATTCAGCTCTTTAACCTTTTCCAAATT